>RJWT010001056.1:0-52931 GCA_004365215.1 Cuniculus paca
CTTACCGTATGATATTTCAATGCATGTATATACTGCATCATGCTCAGATGAGGGTATACATAGTTTTCTCCAATACATAGGCTTTCTTTGTGCTGAAAATATTCAAAACCCTTTTCTTGAGCTTTTTAAAATATGTGGTTCATTATCATTGATAGTTACCCTACTGTGCAATAGAACACCAAAACTTATATCTTTGAACTGTAACTTAGCACCTGTTCATTAATAAAGAATTTTCCTTTATCCTATAAAAGTCTATTTTATACTTTTTACCTGGTATCTAAAAAGTTTTCTCCCTTCCCTAGAGCCATTGCATGTTCATTTAATTGTTAGGTGATATTTTTCCCCAAGTAGAGCCTGTAGCTCCATTCTGTGTGATACAGTTTGGTCTGGATCCTGTAATAATTTTTGAATATGGAATGACAGAAGGGTCCATTTGTGCTATTAAAATCTATTGCCCTTGGCAAAGGAATAAAAGAATCACTTTGAGTGTATTAGTGTTTACTACCCATGGCTTGTGTGAATCATATTCTTCACTGTTATTCATTAGGTCATTTGTGTCTTTAGTCATTAAACTTTGTCTCTTTTCTTAGTGAAAGAGGGCACAGAGAGGCCATAAAAGAAGAAATTGGCACTTCAGTTACTTTATATTATGGGCTTGCCTTCCTACCACAGAACCTGAGTTGATTAGATGACCCTGGTAACTTAGCTTTTTAAATTCTTAGCATTTTCACACAAGCAGATTCAGGGTTTGTGGCATACACATTTGCTCTTGGATATACTTATTGACCTTAATGGTAGTGGAAAAAATTCAAGACTCAGATTTCTGTCTCCTGTATCTTGGGTGGCATTAACCGTTTTGAATCAGGCAGTACATTTTACATTATACCTTAAACAGAAAAACGAGCTGTAGTTGTGTTTTTATGATGAGAGTTATAGCCCTGATTTCCTGCCTTGTGTCTTATCATTCAGTGCTTGTCTCTCATCTTTTCTTATAAAAATAGTCTTGAATGTCTTAGAAATGGAGTTATAATTTCCATACTCCCAGACCTGTGTTATATTTTTAAATTTTCTGTACAATTGCTATAGAATCACTGACAAGTTTTATTATTTTTAAAATAATCAACTCCAAAACAGAACTTCAACTACATGCAGATGATGTATCTTATAAAAAAATGTAATTCGTTTTCTTCTTGCTCATGTTGTAGTCTTTTCTTCTCAGTATAAATTTTCCATAATGAATCTTTGCCCAATTAAAACTACTTATGAGAGATCTCAGAAATGATAGATTACTTAATTTTAATGTTTCCATGTTTCTCAAACACATAGCAAAGTTTTGCCTCAGTCTCCTTGTGTACTTGGCCTCATGCCGTAGATTGGGATCCAACAGAAACATCAAAAACATCAAACATCAAAGTGAGAACTTTAGCAAGGTTCTCTGGGTCACTGGTAACAATGAGCGTGAGTATAGATGAAGTGTCTAATCATTTCATATGTAGGTGTCGAGAAAAAGCTGTCCCTGCTGTCTCCGAAACACTTACTGAGGCAGTGTCGACTAATAGTTCCTTCCTTAGTGAACATTGTGAGATGTTAAATAGTTGTCTCAAACTTCCAATAACCATTTGTTTACTGTCTTATTGTTAGCCTCTTGGAACAGGGCTTTTACAAAAAAACCCTTTTGGACTATAAGCTAATTATAAGTTAATTTAACAGAAAAATAAAAAGAGTGTCAGAGGATAGTCAACTCTACAGCCTTAGACTTCATCTGACATCCAAAACAATTTTAGTAGGTAAGCTTTTTTGCCACTATCATGCATTTTTTAAACATACTGTTGTGCAAAGATAGTTTATGGAACAAATTCATAAAAAAGTTGAGATCTAATTTTTCCTAAGAAACCCAGTGGAGATTCTGCATGGCTTAACTTTTTAGAATTACTTATTACATTGCAGATGATGAGGAAAATTCCCATTTGCCGCACCTTTGAAACTGCTCAGCAGTTGTCATCTAGCAGTTAGGCATAGTGAAGCGTGTGTGTCGTCCTAGCGCGCTGGAAGGTGAGGTAGGAGGATCACAAGGTCATGCCCAGCCTGGGCAGTTTAGCCACTTACCCGAGACCCTGTCTCAAATTAAAAAAACAAGACCAGGTGAGTGGAAGGCCCTGCCTGCATTCAATCCCCAGTACTGTGAGAAAGAAGGAAAGAAGGCAGGAAGGGAGGGAGGGACAGGTGGAGGGAAAAGAAGAAAGAAAGGAGAAAAAAGAGAAAAGGAAAGAAAGGAAAGGAAAAGAGAAGACAAAAAGAAAAGAAATCTAGCCCCTATTTGAATAGTTCTTTCAAAAGGAAGTGTACTACTTTAGTACACAATTGCTTCTATTCTGGAACAACCCTAATTATTACTTTTTTGAACTTAAAGATCATTTTCTTTCTTGTAACTTTAAACTCTAGTTTCTGTCCTCATGTGTAGCTCATTGTCTAGCTTAACAGCTCTCATTTTCTGGCTGTTCAGAAAATGTTTGAAGAGCCTTCATTCTTCTATTTAGTTCCCAGTAGATCAGCATCCCTTTAGCAATGGGTAGTGAGAACTAGTCTTGGCTGATAATTTCACATTGGTTTCTAATGTAAGTACATTCATATTTCAGATTTTTATTCACTGAAGTTTGTTTCATTATCACAAGTAGTACCGGTCCTGAATAACCTCATGAATAGTTGGAACTCTCATGTTGTCTGCTAAACTAGAACTCCCTTATCTTTTACTGTTGCAATTGATTTATGGACCTAGATACTAAGTTTGTATATTCGAATACATTCTTTTACTAGCCTATTGAAAATTCTTTGAATCTTGTCATGGGACACAGGAGAATGAGTGCCCCCTTAAATTGTTTAACAAGAGCATCTTACCCTAGTCTGCCTCTGTTTTCCTCCTCCTTTCATTTACCATTTTTATGTTCCTAGAACTAAAAGATTCATGACCCAGTGTTAAAAATACTGTTTTAATTAGAAGTTCATGGGAACAATGATTATTGACAGTTAGTTTCCTAAACAGAATCTTCTGATTCTCATATGGGATTATGAGGAAAGTGTTCGCTTCATTTTATACATGAGGAAAATGAGCCTTAGAAGAATTAAAGAACTTCATTGTTATGCTTACTTTTTCAATAATACATTTAACAAATTATTTACTAGATACATTTCATAGGATAGATCCATGGAAGTTTAAAAAAATGATAATAGGACCTGGGATGTAGTGCAGTTACAGAGAACTTGCCCAATCTGAACGAAATCCTGGCTTTGATTCCCAGCACACACACACACACACACACACACACACAGTGCCCTTTGCCTTATATGTCTTGTGAGCTGCTCTAAAATTTTCATCAAATTATTCTAGTATAATGTAGTTTTATTCAGCGCTATAAGGAAATGATCTATCAAGCCATAAAAAGATATGGAAGCACCTATGTGCATAGTGTGATGAGTCCAATCTGAAAAACCTATGATTCCAACTATATAACACTTCGGAAATGGCAAAACTATGGAGTTAGTAAAAATCAAATCAGCAGGTGCAAGAGTTAGGGAAAAGGGAGGCATGATGAGTAGGTGGAGCAAAGGAATCTGTGGGGCAGTGAAACTGTTTGGTGTGATGCTATAATGGTGGATTCATATCATTATATACATTTTTCAAAACCCATAGAATGTATAACACCAAGAATAAACCCTAAGGTAAACTGTAGACTTTGAATTCTTCAGTTGTAATAAATGTGCCCTGTGGGGCAGAATAAAAATAGGTGATGTATTCCTAAAACAGTTTTATCAAATGCTTGTGACTGTCATGTGTGGTGTAGTCATTTATCCTTAAAATAGCTGGGCATGTTGGAATGTGGTATTCATTTTCCATGTAGTAGTATAGCCACGATCAAATAAATTATCTCCTAATCTTTGCACAGCTGGAGAATGACCCCAGTCTGCAGGTAGGTATGGGAAAAAAAAAATCTTAGAAAGAGGCAAGAGAGAAAAAGGGTGAATAATATTTTAAAAGACTCCTTTGAAAATGTATTTTAAAAAAACTAGACTATTTTGAGCATTTTTACCTTTTTCTACTTCAGTGTTTTTTTTTGATAGGACTGAAACAAATCCATGGTGCTTCCTATTCTATTGTTTCTGAAAAAGGATGCCTTTCATATATCAATTCTTTTAAATATTATTTTATATTCTGAAACATTTAATACAATAAACTAATGGAAACTCTCTTCTAAATGTACTGCATATTTACCTTGGTAACTGAAGTATATTTGGTTTATCATTTCACATTACTTAGTACTGTATCATCATTATGATGTTTGAATGTGTAAATATAGTACTTCTTTTGTGTCTTACCTCTGCTGATTCCCTCACCCTAAAGACAGAGAAAGAATGATTCATGGCACAATTCACAATCCTAGCATGTGGGAGGCTGAGGCGTGAGGACCATGAGTTGTAGCCCAACCTGGACTGCATAGTGAGTTCAAGTCCAGCCTGGACTACATAGTGAGACCAACCCCCCCATCACCCCGTAAAAGAACAGTGCATAAGTATTAGGTCATTAAGTCCTAGCCTGGTGCTAAGTGTTATTTTATCTCTTAAGTAGCAGATACTCTGTTTGGGTCTTATAGTTTGTATCACAGACACTTGATTTTTGAAAAGAGGATATACAATAATTTACATAATAGCTGAGTGCATAGTCTTCTTTTTTTTAATAGTGAGGCTTAGTGGTCAGGCTAGGTCAGAATGGGACCTTGATACAGTAGTAAAAATATATAACATCAGCGATAATAATTTGTTTCACAGTTGTTCATATTTCACCCGGTCAGTGTATTTGGCACGTAACAAGCACATAAGAAAAGTTTGCTGAATGAATGAAAAGTTATTTAGGCTCTGTGGATGAAAGTTAATTTATATCACATATATCAGTGTATGCAAAAAGAGATGTGAGGCCAGTATTTTATGTTAGGGAAGGGTATAGAATGGATTACCAAAGAAGTTAATAGGAATGTCATGCCTGCAAAAATTTAGTAAAATTAAATAGTGTGGAAAATTGCTGTTCACTAGGATGTCAGAAATGAATGCTGTAGACAGCATGATATGTGACTGTCAGAATCAGTATTTACTTGTTAGCCAAACCAGTTAAGTGAGAGACAAACTTTGAAGGAAGTAATCTGTTAAAAATAGATATCTAAGCAGTTCAGAAGCTGTGTGTGTTTCAATATGACATAATTCTTCTGGTGACAAAGGAGGTAGGAACCTAGAAAGACTTCTGTAAGTTGATTCAGAATTGACATCCCAGGTTAGTTTTATCTGAAAAGAAAAAAAAATATGAAGCCAAGTGTGGTGGTGTATACCTGTAATCCCAGCCCTCCGGAAGAGGGGAGGTAAGAGGATCGCAAGTTCAAGCACAGCTTAGGCACTTTAGCAATTTAGAATCTAAAACAAAAAAGGGACTGTGGAGGTAGCTCAGTGTGAGGGCCTCAGGATTCATCCCCAGTAACGCCACCAGTGGGGGGAAAAATGTTCAGCTGTTTATAGCACCAGATTCTGTATGGGACAAAAGCATTTGGAAATGTGCTGAGTGTGTCCACTTTTCTGATTTTCCCATTGAATATGAATGGGAAGGCAGGCACAACTCCCAGACTCAGTGAGCCATGGAGTGGAGAGAGGATGCCTGCAGCGCCAAGAGATGCAAGGGGACAATGAGGCTCCTTTGAAAGTCACTTCGATTTTTCAGTTGAACAAAGTGTTTTCAATTCTTTGTGGGTAGTTTCCCAAGTCACTGGTGCTTCCTTTTCTGCTTTTCGTGCATTTTATAGGTAATTGCTTCCTTTTCTAATCTCTTCTTTTCTAGACAGTCTGTCTACTATTTCCCCGACTTGGTAGGATGAGGGATAGAAGAAACTTACTGTATATTATCAAAAACAAACAGACAAACAGCCTGTTTCACAAATCTGTATTTTTACATATGCTATGTAAATATAATTATTCAAATAATCAAAAAGATGACTTTATGGAAGACAGCCTTAGGAAACAGAAAATTTCCTCTAATAAGATATTTTGTTTTGTGTGTTTGTTTCAAGTTTTATAGTTTGGTGATGTTTCCTTAATATTTTTGTCTTCCCAGTTTTTTCACTCTGTAACGGCAAAAACAAACAAACTCTTACCAGCTTGCTGGAGATTATCCAAGTTTCTTCCATACCAGTAAATGAAAGGGTCCAAATAAATAAATGATAATGATTGAAAATTTGAAGCTATGGTAATAGAATTCAAAAAATTATTTCAGAGTGATGGAATAGGGTGCAGATAATGCTGCATTTGGATAAATTTACACTATGTTGGTCAAACTTCATTTTTAGAAATGATGTTCAAATTCAGTAATCTAATCTGAAATAGTTTAAATATCTTTTAATTCAGTAGAAGAAATTGGTAAAGTAGCACTTGCCTCCTTGTGATTTGAGCTTTGATAACAGTAATATATATCCTGTACTAAGCTTGGTGTATTCTTTATTCATATGGAGATTTTATAGCATAGTGGTAATTATGATAGAAATATATGAAGTATCATACTGACTTTTTTTTTTTTGCACTAGAGTTTAAGAATTGTACACGGATGTTCCAATAATGGCTTTATTGTGTACATAGTCTTTTAGTTTTTGACTTTGTGCTACTTTTCAAATCTTTTCATTCTGTGCCTCTGAAGATTTTTCTTGTTCTTGGCTAAGTTTTAGAGTCCAAAGTGTAATTTTAATGGTGTGCTTTAAAAAGATATTTTTAATTTTGCATTCCATTTCGAATCATTTACTCACATAAAAGGATTTGCAGAGATGGAGAGCTTCAATTATGTTCATATGTAATTATGCAGCAACATTTGCTTCAAATCATTGCACATCTTTGGTGGGGGTAGAAAGTACTTAATTACTGGCTGGACTGATTTTTCTTTTCCCCTCTGGTTGAATGTATGTGGCCTTCCTGATGAGCTATTTGAAATTCTCTGTGACATGGTCACGTAACATACATTGTTGCTTACTCGGGATTGGAATGTTTCTTTGGTGACTGAACCTGTGAGCTTTCACGCACATTGCCTGCAGCCCTGTCCATATTTGTGAAGTATTAATATCAGTGAAATTCAGTCATTTTTCTCTGATAATTTATGTATTTGGTCAACAAATTAGTTCTTAAATTTTAGGTATCCATTTTACAACTAGAGTACATTTCAGGCAGTTCTAGTTCTTTTACTTAACTAATGCATATATTGCAAAATAATGATGTCAATGATTTGAATGAAGTAATCCTTACAATTATTGATCTTATGACTGAATCTAGCTCTCTACAATACCACTTAGGTGGTGCAGTTATAACACAGTTCGGTATGAAATATAAATAAATGACCAAAAGGAATAATAGAAGTAAGTTGTAAGGCATTAAAGGCTTGGAAATCAGCTGGCCAGGATTAAGTAACTGTGGTAAGCTGGTTTTGTGTTGTGTAGCTGAAAATCACAAAGGTGCAGTACAGCTCCTCACTGTCAGGCAGTTGAAGAAAAGAGGCCCACAAGTGTTAAGTAATGGTTCCACTTCATGCTGCCAGTGAGTTGTCAATTTATCACAGGACGTGTGTTTACTGGCGTTCAAAGATTTTACTGTTGTTTATGTCAAAGATGTTGTCTTTTAAATGCACAAGGAAACACCTGTGTGGTTTCTGCGACGTTTGAAGATATAATTCAGTTTGAATAATCCAGGTTAATTTTTTTTTCTTGTATGGGAGATTTGAACCCAGGGACTCTGAGACAGGATGTAGCTAAGTTGTCCATACTGACCTAGACTTGTGATCCTTCTACCTCAGTCTCCTGAATAACTGAGATTACAGGTTTGTGCCAACCCTAGCTTGCCCAGGGTGATTTTATCTTAGCACATTATGGAAGAATGCATTGGAAATCTAGAGAGTTGCAAAAAGGTGAAGACATTTTATAGTGGGTCAGGGTCAATTAGTAGCCATGTTCATCCACAATATAGTGTGAGCATGATTATCTTAAATGCTTTCAGCTTTGTATGACTTTGATACATTCAAGGGAGAAGAATTCTTTGTAAAATAGCCTAATATTTAAACATTTGCTATGAGTGGTAAACCACTACATTGTTTAAAGGAAAAAACAAACATCAGAAAGGGTTTGTATCCTTAAAAATACTTGAAATTTAATTAGGGTATAAATTAGTATTATAAAGCCCTACATATATATGACATATTTATGTGATGTATATGATATATATGATAATGTACATGTCAATCAATCAGACCAAAACAGTTGCTGAACTGGATAATGCACAGCACGGGTGATAAGAGTTATGACTTAACAGGAAAAACCTACATGTGTATACTTAAAGATAATATAAGAAAAAGACTGAAAATGATAAAATTCTTATTTTCAGGGTTGATATTTTAGGAAGTTACATACAGTGTAATACAGTGATGCAAATACATGCAAAAAACTAGTATCTTCAACTTTTCAGAAAAATAAAAGTAGGAAAATTAATTATACACTGTTATAGAATCAAACTACAATAATATAAGTATTTTGGCTAATAAAGTATTTAGTATGCTAAATCAAAATAACTTTTTTTCTAGGTTGTACCAAGTTTGTCCATGCTAGGAAGTGAGTCTTAAACCCTTTTTTTCCTGACTACACTATAGCTTTAAAACCAACCTCTAGTGATTTTTTTTATTTGTTTATAATGGAGGAATCACAATCATTGCTTATAAATTATTCTCAAGATCCTTACAAAAATTCATAATCAGAGTGAAACCAACATCCTAGCACTTGAGATATTTTCATGGTCTCACTGCAGGTACAGAAAGTGCTAGAATTTGAAGAAGTTTCAAAATCAGTCCTCCATATCTCTTAGTTATAGATGGAAAAAGCTCTTTTCCTCCACAACTGTGAATCGCACATCCAGATTATTTGCTAAGGATTTGTTTGTTTGAATTTTGGATTTAGAGTGGCTTTTTGTTTTTCATTTAAAAGAGAATTTAGGCCATCTAAGTTTTTCACTTTTGTGAATATTTTGATAATATTTCAATGAAAAGATAATTGATTTTGAGAAGCATCAAAGTAACTTCAAGCCTATTATGAAAATTAGTACCAATAAACATTCCATCAACTAATTTTCACAAATGTCACCTCTAATTAATCCATATTACTTAAAAATTATTCAGTTTAATATTCTACATATGAAATTATTTTTGCTTTTTTTGTTCAACTTTTTAAACATCAAGATGACTGTGTGATTTTTATTCATAAAACTCTTAGGACGGTGCCTGGCACATACCTTTGACTATGTATATGTTTGCTGAATAAGTAAATAAGTTCTAAGTATATAACAGATAATATATTTTATGTGCCTTCTCATTCTTCAGGTGCAGGAAATACAATGTTTAAAAAATATCAATATTTTAAATAACCAAATTAAAAAATGTGATTTATAAATGTTATATCCTTGATCTTTTATGAGGTAGTTATCTTTAACTCCTTTAATATAGTTTATTCATACAGTTTGATCTGTCTTAATATGGTTTAACTCAACTCATGTTATTTTGAAAATAGAGTGAAAGTAGTCAGTGGAAATACAGACTGTGCATATCTGGAAAAGCAGTTACAGCATAGTCAGGACTGTGCCTAAGAATACTTGTAAGAATCACTTTATGAATGATGTGATGTTTATGATGTTATATTTGTGTTTCTGAGGAAAACCAAAATATTTATTCCTAATATTTTTACTCTGTGTTGGTACCAAACCTGTCATTTATTTTCAAATTATGTCTTATTTGGTGTTTGACTTTATCTGAGATTTGTTCATTCACCTGCATATACTGCATGTCTACTGGGTGGCAAATTCTGTGATATTTGCTTTACAAGTTTTTTATTAATTTTGAGACATTAATGTGCCAGGTACTTTTCCCGATTATAGGAATAGAATGGTAGAAAAACAGCATTGATCCATATGCTTACAATCTTTGTGGTGGAGTAAAGGAGATAATGATTTAATAATTATCATTGTGCTAAGTGCTATAAAAGCAAAACCCTAGGACTTTATCTAATCAGAAATGCCAGGCTGGCTTCTGAAGTCAACTGAATGTTGAAGAATGAGAGGGAATCAGCCGATGGGGTTGTGGTGGGACGATTCCCCTGGGTTTGCACAAAGATCCAGAGGGGTTTCAAGCTCGGTAACCTTGAAGGGGAGATTAAAATCCTTTGTGGCCAGAGCTTTGATATTAAGGGCGAAGTGGCCTCAGATGTTGCCAGAAAGGTGAGAGAGGCTAAATAATACTGAACTGTGAAGACACTATTAAAGTTTTTCTTTTTGTTCCAAGAGAAATAGAATGCACTTAAAACATTTTAAAGAATAGAGTTACAAGATGAGATGAGAGTTGCCAACTCACGGAGAAAGGAACCTGACAGTTCTTTTTTCTTTAGAAGGAATTCATTTTCTTTCTAAATGTTGAATATAAAATTAGAAGATTTAAAACACCATTTCACAAATTTAACTGCCTTGCCTCAAATTAACCGCATTGCCTCAAATTACTCTGCTTTATAGTTGTACTTTTATGTCACTGCCCAACACAGTGGCCTTAAAGTGTTTATTGATCACATTTTTCCTTGGCCCACTATCAAGGTCTCTGCAGTGTAAGTGAACTTGCTGTTTCGGGGCCTCCTTGGGGCTCATTGTATCTTGCCGTTAGGGTGAGAATAGTTTTATTTGTGACAGTGAACTAATTCACAAAGGGTCATATATGATACCATTAGAACACGATGGTGTTTACCTACAGAGTAGGTAGTCCTGGTAGCTTTTTACTCACCCTGGCATCTTATCATGCCATAATAGTCTTATGGGAGATGGAACTATATGTCTTCAGTTTCATTTATTTTTTCTGTTTAGTGTGTAATTAGAGAACTAAGCAGTAGACTTTAGTTTTATGTGTTTAAAACAGTACATGTCCAGCAAAAAATAGGGAACACCCCTAGTACCCATCAGTAGGGGATTTGGGTTTGGAAACTTTACTCATTGGAATACTTGGTATTAGCTGATAGTGGAAAAGATATATAAATATTGACAAATCTCAGAAACTTGCCATGTACAAATGTGAATTGCAGAATTATACTTAGTTTATTATGTTTTTTGCCAGTTTTAAATGTATACAAAACAATGCCATTTTTCATGGAAAATATTTAAGTAGTAAATTACAAAAATAGGCACACACTTGTGATTACAGTACCATAGGAAGCTGAGGCAGGAGAATAACAAGTTAGAGCCGAGCTTGGGCAACTTAGTGACTTAGCAAGACCTTGTCTCAAAATAAAATATCAAAAAAAGGGTTGGGGATGTAGTTCAGTGTAAGGGCCCTGGGTACAATCTTCTTTGCTACCGTAACAATGAAAAAACAAAAAACCTGAAGCAAAACAAAGCACAGAAAAACAAACAAACAAAAAAAACCAAAAAATGAAAAACAACTCTATGGAGAATCATACTAACTTTAAGATGGTATGGAATAGAATAAAGATGATCACCAAGTGCATATTAATGATATCTTATTTCCAAAAGGAAAGAATACTTGGAATACAACAAAAATGTAATATTTGTCAGTTCCAGTGGGTGGTATATATGAAATATCAAATAAGTTTTTAAACAGAGTGTTGTTTGTTTTTAATTTTGGTGGCAAATAGCAGCTGATTAAAAATAGCTTAAATGTAAGAAAGCATTTATTATTCAACAAGAAGTGTGAAGGAAAGCATTCCTCAGCGTTGGGTTGACCATTTAGCCATGATACCAAGGACTGTATATCCACTCTTATGCATGAGCAGTTTCTCTTGAGTTTGTAAGCTACATCCATACCTCTCAGGTCCTCGCTGGAAGTCATCCAAAGTCCAAACAAGAAGAGATGAAAGGACTTCTTTTATCAATGACAGTTATTACCCCAAAGTGCATTATGTCTCACTGATCAGAGTTGAACTAAGTCCTTTTAGAGCTTTCAGTGATATAGACAGCTTGCTGTCGCATGCGCACCTTAAGTTCGTCACCACTGTTACAGATGCTAAGTGCTAAATATTTATTGAATGACTGTAGAGTTAGCAAAGTCAAATAGGATTATGAAGATTGTTTTGTGTGATTTGGGGCTATGTTTGATGGTCACCTGCAAGCGAAGCTATTCATGCTACTTTACTTGCAATGAAGTAATCTCTAAAGTGTAGTATGGATGTTTTTATTTAATTTTTAAATAAACTAAAGAGAAGTGAGAGACCATTGTTCTCAATTCTGTAATGTTTCCCAAAGGAGGAGGTAGATCTTCAAAGAAGCTGTGTCTTGCTGCCCTGGAATACTGAGTCCTTGACCTTGTCTCCGATTCCCTCTCTCTCTCTGTCTCTGTCTCTCTCTCTATATATATCTATAGATAGATATATCCCACACCCCTGCCCTTCATTCCTTTTTAAAGACTGTGGAAAGTCATCCTTGCAGTGAATTTCCTGTAGATTGTGCAAAGATGGAACTTTTGATGAGACTGAAAGATGAACGTTTTTGAAATTATAGAATTTCTGATTCCATTCCTTAGTATTATGCCAGCATTGGACTAATGACTCATATATACTTGGATACTTGATAAGAAATGGATAGAACATTATATTTTTGCCACACTTTGCCATTCCCAAGTGACCTGAAAACTTGAATGAGATATTCAGGTTAATAATCTCTTCTGCTTACGGATTGAAACATACTTGGTGTCTTTGATTGTTTTTTTCCTGTGCCAAATTCATTTAATTGTGAAGTTAAAAAAAAAGTTTTAAAACAGAACTGGGTAAGACAACTGATTATGTAGCAAAATTTCTGACTTGACTCATCGTTCTTCCTTTCTTTACCATGCCCAGACTTTATGTACAGTTTTTATTTGTTAACTGTTTTTTATTATGTGTGGAATTCTTTTATAAGAGGAACTTAAACCACAAATTTTCAGGCTGAATAAATACTATACTACTGTGGACCGTTTCATTAGTTATTTATATTATAAATTGTCATCTTAAGAGTTTAAAGGACCTCTGTATTTTGTCCTGTGTGATCATTTCTCCTACATTATTGCCTAGGATATGTCTTTTGTATTCCCAATAAAATCTCTTTTGCAAAGTAATAATGAGGTTTTGTTAAACTCACTAGTTTATAATATTTAGCAAAAACCAAAAATCCACTGAAAGGCACAAGTCTTCACTACAAATAAATTGTGTGTCATTGGCAACTACTAATTTAAAGCAGCTTTTGAATTTGAGCAGAAAGTTTTTAATTTATCTGAATTACAGCTTTGACTTAATTTGCCACCCAAAGAAATGAAAGAACTTTAAAGGTAGAATGAGCGATGGAGGACAGAAGGGAATGTAATGGCTTACACTTGGAGAATAAATGTTTTAGAACAAGATTTGAAATCCCAGTTCCCTGCTGCCCCTTCCTCACATGGAAAATTAATGTCAAGGTTGGCCCATGCCCAAGGAAGGCACCATGTAAGAGCTTTGGTTCTATCCAAGTCCCATCCAAGATGGCTTCAGTTTAGCACAGTTCTCGGTCTAACTGTAGTTAGGCACAGGTGCTTTCTTCAGGGATGAGTTTCTTTCTCCCTGTGCTTTTTTATCTTCTGTTCCAAACATGTCAGTGAACTTTATGAAGTGGAATGTATGATGCTACCATATTTTCTGAAGTATTTTTAAATGACAAAGTTATTTATTTTTGAAGGTAGTAAGATGGAAAGCATTTTGTTCACAGCATAATAAATCAATAAAACCAGCTGGACAAACATTTATTGACTAAAGTAGGTGGTAAGGCCAGGGGAGAATCCCTGTATGATGCTTGATCGGGTGCTAAGAGCCTTGTTTCATTTTATGGCAGATTATTTTTTAAATTACTAGTGAGGCTACAAAGCAGTGTTAACTAAAAGTAAGCCAACAAAAACTTCCATGTTTCAAAATTTCAAAAGTTTGGACTCTGAGTTGTCTCTGCTGTTTGTTGAATTTCTTTCTTGAAGAGCTTGTAGAAAAAAATCAATTAGGCACATCTCTTTTTCTTAAAATGCTTCTATGTTCATTCAGTTCGTTTACTCTTTCAAAATGTAAGGTATAGCCAAATAAATCTGTAAGGGGAAGAGTGAAAATCCCAAACAAATATACCGAATACACAGCTGCTAATCTGTTAGCTAATTGGAATATTGACAAATTTGGTAATGCATTCAAGATTTTTGAGCTCAACTTTAAGAAATTTTAATGTTGACCAGTGCTGTATCTTGACGCTTAAGGCTGTTACCCATTATATACATAATTGGTTTCCAAAACGTGAGGCAAATATAGCCAAGTAAGTAGGAAGCCTGGGGAATGTTTTTCCACTATCCTCTCTTCAACAAAACAAATACAGTGGTACCAGAACTATACTAAAACACAATTATCCACTAGTTCTCTTAAGGCAAATTTCAAAGCATGAAGATTTTGTGGAAAATATCTAAATTAAAAATGTATGCACTTCAGTAAGGGCTTATAATTGTGTTTAAAGTAATATATGTGCTACTGATTTTAGGGCTATACATATAAATGTTTTAAGGGTTGTTAAAATTAGGATATCAGATAAAATTAGTGTATCAGATGTCATTGCTAAGAACAAGGCAAATATAGTATGGAAAGCAGAATGAGGCAATTTGAAGGAAGATTTTAAATAATTAGTAGTACAATTAGCACATGAATGTAGCAAAAATCACGGAGGCTCTGTTTGAATGATTAATACTTAGGAAGCACTGAATTATTATCTGTTTTAGAAGTGGTATCCTACAGAGATGGAAAAATGTTGAATCTCAAGATTTAGAGTGGCTTTATAGTTTGTCTAATGTAGCTCTCATGACATCTAATATCTTATTTTGAACTTTCATACATGGAGAACTTATTGAGTTCTAGGATGTTATACTCTATCATCAGATAATATACAACAGTTAAAATTCTTTCATCTATCTTACTATATACGGTTAGTAGTTCTGAGATCTCAGTCTTGGTAATGACAAGTACAGAATAAACCTAATAACTCTTTGCTGTGAATCAGTGTCAATAATTTGAAGAAATATATTCTCTCGTTTTCAGGTTACTTTTTACTGATAAATGAACCTATTTTCTTCAGACTTTCTCAGTTAGGCATAGTGACACACACCTGTAATTCCAGCACTTCGGGAGGTAGCAAGATGACAAATTCTGTCCCAGCCTGGGCATCTTAACAACTTAGCGTGACCCTGTCTCAAAAAAAAAAACAAAACAAAACCAAACACACACACACACACACACACACACACACACACACACACAGTATGTTGCTTAGTGTGAAGGTCTTGGGTTCAGACTCAATGAACTTTACCTCCCCATAAAAAGTTCTCAAAAGTGACATGATTCCAATATGCCCACATCATACTCATTTCTGATTTGAATGTTTTCTAGTTTTAAATTTTCTTCCATTGTGGCTTCCTGATATTTGAATGACCTTGCATAATTTAATCATTTGAAAAAGGAGGATAATAATTTGATTCTCAAATATTATGAAGTGGATGATGAATTTGAATTCTATTGTACAGTGTGTCACAAACTATAATAAATATTCATTGGTTTTGTTTGTATATAATAAGTCATTAGTCATACTGATAATAGCTAACCATAAATGAATAGCAATACTGAGCAAATATTTTGAGGTTATTATATCCTTATAGTATGTGCAGTAGCTTTTTGTGTATGTGTTTGTTTCTAATTGAAGTCTGAGTTTGCATTGCCTTTGATTTTTCGTTGTAGTTGGCCACTTTATACTTACTCACTGATTTCCTTTTACCTCCAATTTCCAAGTATTTTTCCATGCATGTGCTGCTGACTCACATGTTCCTGTTCTGTAGCTGCTGGATTTGGACCCTATTTTAGGTTTTAGGATCTAATCCTTATTCCTACTGAACTTAATTAGCTGTGTTTACTTTGGGTGGTCATTTCAGTCTGTCAGGATTTTTTGGGATATTGTACTCTGCTAAACTAATCATCCCTCTCTCCTTAGAAGGATATCAATGTATATTATTTTTTTAAAAAATTAGGCATTCTTTACAATCTGACTTTGCTACCCCAAATGTGAATGTGATGCATGCTTGGTGTAACAGTTCTGTTGGGGATGGTGATATTTAGGTAGTTTCACTGACATGAACACTGCAGTTGATAAATAGCTATTATCTTCTGCCTCCCCAAAGTTCTCTTTGACCTTCTTATACCCTTATCTGAGACTACATAAACCTCTCCTTGGCCCACCTACTGAAACTTTAATGTTGAGCGTAGCACAGGTCCTGTACAACCCTGCTCTGGTGGTATAGCTCATTCAATGCTAGTTGTTAATATTTTGAATATCACCCTTGGTTATAACATAATATGTGTGAAATTCAGTCTATGTGTGGCTCCAGTGCTTCATGATATGTTTTCCTTTGCTAATGTGGTAAAGTGAACTTTGAAAGTACCAAAACTATAGAGAATAATTTGGCATTATTTTAACTGTCTGTTTTTGAAGTTGTTATTTAAAGACTACAAGGCTTTCTTTCGGTCAACAGAAAAGTCAATAAATGCAGAATGCTCCATGGTGAGTTCCTTTCCTTCCCAGACAGACAGCTTTCCAGTATGTTGCACTATTTTAGCATCATTTAGACTTTTTAATCAGTACCGGTAGTTGCAATAGAAATGAGCCAAAGGGAATTGACTGAAACATGTTGTGCTGCTTTATTGTGTATTATTCTTCTTACGGAATAGCCTGATTTTTAAGAAATCATAAATTATTTGTTGAATGGGGCACATGACCTTTCCAGTGCAGTGATCTCACACCTGAAGACTGTGGAGTAGCAAAAATGGCACTGGCACAACCAGGGCAAAGATGTGATTTGTCTCTAATTCTGCTAAGCTACTTTGTGTAAGCTTGAGTGAGAGTCTTTATTTTAATCTCTGGAAAGATGAGGAGAATGCTGAGATCACATGATGCATAGAGAAGCACTTTGAAAATGAGAATGTTATATACATATATTAGTAACAGAGGTTACTGTGTAAACATCATCTTCTCCTTTAGTCACTTTGGGGTCCAGATGAGATCCCAAGATAAAGACTGGCTGGTGTAACCAGCACTGACTTTATTGTAGAAATAACATTAGTGTCTTATCATCACACATCTGTGACAAACTGTGGCTTTGTTACTGTAATGCCAAATTAATCGACTGTCATTTCCCTCTTTCAAAATTACTAATGCTCATAATCAGTATAAAAACAGTGTTAGTCCCAAAGTAGTTGTTTGATAATAAACTCTTATTCTGTTTGAAGGTTAGGCTTTTGGCTGAGTGCACTTCCTACCATGATGATCATTTTCAGCATGTGGAGCCCATTAAGCCTTGTTGGAGCAGGAGTCACAGTTTAATGTGCTAACGCTACATCTGTTTCGACCCTGACGATAACACCTGGATCAGTTTAGAACTTATGTAGAAGTTTAAGATACGGTATAGTTAATTTCTAAAACAACTATTGATCTTTATATGTGTGAACCCCTCGCTCTTTCACATTCCAGACAAATCCATTGCCATTTAAACCTGCTTATACCTGTGTGCACTTTCAGAAGGGGAAATAAAAAACATGTGTCCCCTCTAGGAGTTTTATTTTCACTTAAAGTTTTCTGCAGGGTGACTATGAGTGTGTTACAACTTTTTTTCTGTCACTTTGCGATGACTAGGAAGGTACCTTTATGTTTTACTTTTTTTGTAAGCTGTGTCCAATATTCACCTAAAATGAATAGTTGATGGATATTTTTCTTCATGTTTTGTCAAAATGCATGCATATTCACAGTGCAGGCCATTTGTGACACCATAAGTAAGTCATTAATTCCCCTTAGGGGCTGTGAAATGGACAGGCATTAAAAATTAAAGAAAGGTGATTCAGTTACTGAGACTGTACACCTTATCTCTGTGGCTAGCTAAAAGCAGAGTGCCAGTTCACTAGAGCTTTGAAAAATGACTTTTCTCAATGACCCTGCCTTTCAAAGATAGCAGAGTTTGGAGTTCATTTTTAAAGTAGTAAATGCCCTTGGAGAGTTGGAATGCTGTTTTACTCCCATTAGAAAGATTGAACTTCACCCCAGGATGCCCTCAGGAAGGAAACCGTTAGAAGACAGGACCAGTGCAGCATTTGAGTATGCCTGTCCTGGCATCCTTCATAGGCAACTTTTAATGTTAGGTTTTCAGTGTAAAACTCCATCTACTCTTGAGTGAAGTGACCCTGGTAGAGTGCATGACATTGCCTTTTTACATAGAATGACCACATTTTTGACCTTAAACTCTTAGGTTGTATTTTAGGACATCACAATTATAGTCCACTTACTGTCCACCTATATAGGGTTGGCTTATATATGAAGACAATTAAGGGATCACTTTTAAATATTATATTGCTAGTTTATTATTAGCAAAGATACAAGAGATCCAATGTGGACTGTCTTATTGTTCACAAGTTGTTTTCTGAAACATAATAGATGTGTGATTGGAAATGCTTGGACTAATTTTTTTCCTACTTCATGACAAAAAAGGTAGATCTTAGATTAGGACTCAAAACTCAAATTGCAGACCATATTATGGTGGTTTTATTTAAAAAGATGACTTTTAGTTAGAAAGGTATACACAAATACAGCTTGTGTGATAATGTGTAACTTCTATTCTTACAATGAGGCTGTTTCTCAGAATATCCTAATTAGGCTCGGAACTATAAGTCCTGTGGTTTTTTCTTTTTTTTTCCTTTCTTTTTTGCTTTTTGATCACTTCACTTAACCTTGCATTCATCTATCCTGCTGGCAGAGTTACACTGCTATGAGTATCATTTTTGTGCAGTGAGATTGGCTAATGGGCTTAATTTATGAGTAAAATGAACCCAGTTTCTCATGAATGCAGTGGGAGAGAGAGGAGCAAAGGTCCTAGAGAATATGCTAAGAAAAAAGATCAACTGAATAGCAGCAACTGAATGCTACACATAGTGGTACTGTCTGACATTTCAGAAAAATAGTATTCCTCTATGCCATGCTGGATGGTAAGGCATTTGAACAAGGTAGGACAGCTATTTCCTAACCATCTACTGTGTGTCAGGCACTATGCTTTGGAATTAACCTAGATATTTTAATCCTTTCCATGGACGGCAGTTTGCAGATGAAAAACTGAATCATCCAGCTAGTGAAGCCAAGCGAAATTATTTTAATCAAGATTTTCCTAACTCGAAGGCACGTGTGCATAAGTTTAACACTTTCTATGAATTTTAGCAGTTGTTTCAGATAAAAGATATATGTCCTATTCTTTTTTTTTTTCTGTAGATGGTAGTGAAAAATTAGATGTTATACTTAGATTCCCTTGATTCAATACCATCTTCCACTCTTATACTTAGGTTCCGCTTGTTTATTTCATGCATGGTAAATTTAATGAACACAGTTACTTGTATCTTGGAAAATTTTCTTTTATTGGCAATGGTTGGGGTGAAAGAAGTTATATTTATTGAAGGCAGTGGTGGTCAAGACTGAATAAAAATGATCTCATGTTCCTGGTTTGGAAATTTCAATTTTGCGGTGGTTGATCAATTTAGCAGTCATACTTGTGGATGCTAAAGAGAGGCACAGCTCCTACCCCACTGTTTGAAGTATGCAACCTTGGAGTCATTAAAAGGGTAAAATGAACGAGACTTAATATTCTACCATTCTTAAAAAGACATGCCGGTGCTTCATAATTTGTTCATAGCATGAAATCTGAAAGAGCAGATAGTTTTCACATGCCATTAGCATGTGTATATTGTGTGCCTCTCAAGTGATTTATTTAAAAGATGATAGAGCAAAAAGTACCAGCACTTAGTGAAATTTAATTTATTTCTTCTTGATTATTGAATGTTGGTCAAAAAGTGACATGAGGATTAGATAATATTACATATATTGGAATGTCACTAAATTTTAATGGTGGGGTTAATATCTTTTTCTTTCTTCATTTTTGCATGAAATATCTCTTGCTTTCCATGGCAACTTTAGAGAGTTGCTGGTGGTTTGTGGACCAAATGTTTGGGTACTTTGTGTAGGCTCATCTGTGTTAGTTTTAAATTAGAGTGTTTTCCTTCTTGCCTATCTGTTTCTCATCAGGGCTCGTATATTCTTGGGTCCAAAAAGACTCTCTGATTTAGCTGTGAGGCTGATTTTATTCTAGGGATGTCTGTGTATCCTGTCATCACAGGCAGCCCTGGTGAAACTTCCCGTGTTTTGTGTGTATGTTGCTGCACTATGTTCAAAGTCTGATCTTTCTCAGATGTATGTGTGTGTGTATAACTATTTTATAGCTGAAAAGAGATGCAGGCAGCACGATTTCTGCCAGAGTATGTTTTCTATTAGATGCCGTAGTATGAAATTATAGGTTAGTTTGGGAGCTTTTATAAAGCTGCCTCTTTCACCCATCACTAGAAGACAACTAACACCTTCCTTTGACTCGCGTTTTCCAAGATTCCTTAGTGTTAAAGGAAGACTTTCTTTTGGAAATGCAGAAATTAAAAGAATATGGTAGAAAAGCATTTTTACAGCTTCATTGAGTCTTGAGGGCAGATATATGGATTCCAGACAAAATGCAATAATACACTAGGATTTTACTTTCAAATCACCTTCCCAACACTTCTTGCTAGAGATTTATTGTACATGTGGAGGAACAGGACCTGCTTTGTTAAATGGAGTAGTTTGAAAGATGGTGCTTTCTGCCTCTTATTAAGTGTGAGCTCTTCTTTAATGAACTTACCCCTCCAGCTTAGGTTTTCCAGTTTGTGGCATTATCGTGAGGAAGAAATGAGATAATATGTCTACTTAGTAAATTCTGTCCATTTCCATGTAAATGTGAAGTAGCACTTCACATTTTGTCTGTTTAGTTAGTGTTATTTTGTCTGTTTAGTTAGTGTTAATACTGTTGTATATTGATCTCACTGGCATGATTACAATTTTTTTCCTTCTGGTAAGAACCTGGGCAAATTTGAGCACAACTGAGAATAAGATACCTCTTAAACTCTATCTATACTCACAAAGCAATTTAACCCATCAGCAAAAATGAAGCATGAGACAGAGGAGAAATAGGGCCTGTGTGTGAAACATGAAATGTATTTTCCCTGAAACTCTCAAAGATAAAGAGTAGATAGTGCATGTAATTGTTTATGATTGTCCTTCTGGTATAGTGTACGTGAATTGACTGAGGCCCTCATAAAAACATACAACAATCAACAGATGTTTATTTTCTCACAGCTCTGGAGGCTAGAAATCGAACTCAAGGGATTGGCAGTTTGGTTTTGCCTGTAGCCTTTGCTTTGGCCTAGACATGTGTTCTCACATCAATCTTTCCTCTGTGCACCACACACATCCCTCATGTCTTTATATGTCCAAATTTTCTTTTGTTACTTGAACACTGATCAGAAAGGAATAGAACCCACATTCATGGTGTTGTTTTAATTGAATTGACCCTATTTCAAAGTATAGTCACATTCTGAGGTATTAAGGATTAGTACCTCAACATATGTATGGGTGTGGGGATCATTCAACCAAAATAGGGAGAGCAATAAATGAGAAGTTGAGACCAGAATTCTAGTGGTTTCTCTGATCTTTACTACCTTAATAGTCCCAAAAAGACTCTTAACTTTTCATATCCATGTCTGTCCATATTTGCTTGCTCAGAGCCATGGTGAGGAGTGAAGAAAGTCATGGACATGAGCACGTTTTGTAAAATGTAAAATGATACAAATACAAGGTAGTATTATAATGGAAATACCTGTGAGGGATACATTGGCAACATGTGGAAAATTTTAAGTCAAAAATGTGAAGGATCATTGCAAACTTTTGGCTAAAATAAGCTTCTTGGCTGTTCTGTTTGGCTGACGGA
This sequence comes from Cuniculus paca, assembly GCA_004365215.1. NCBI lineage: Eukaryota > Metazoa > Chordata > Mammalia > Rodentia > Cuniculidae > Cuniculus > Cuniculus paca. Next base: position 21,992 of record RJWT010001056.1, read on the forward strand.
GCAGTGTGGATAAAGAAAGGTGATTTGGTTAAGGCTCAATTCAGAAAAGACAGTAATAAGGCGAACAGATAAGCCAAGTATCTGGATAATGCAACATGATTGTCTTCCCATCCCAATGTTTCTTTTCTTAGAGACTTTTGCTTCTCCTTTTAAAAATTTCCCCCCTAATTTTCATGATTTGTTAGTGCTTAGGTTGTGAACTCTTAGTGGATTCATGAGCAGTGGTCCCAGCCAAAAGGCACTTTTCCCATTCACCTAATATGAAGATTATGACTCTTCTTCAAGGATATGACTTGTTAAAAGAATAGCTCTGTTCTTGGGAAGTTGAGAAAATTACCATGTACTTTAGTGTATCTGTTCTGAAATTTGTGCAACACATTTATGTATGAAGTATTTAACTAACTAAGCATAGCTAACTAGCTTGCCACATGTGCCATTTAGAGTGTGCAGTTGGACAATCAAATCTTTAAGTGCAAAAAGATTACATCCTCTTTTATTCTGTAAAAGCGCATGGAACAAGACCATGTGCAAAATGGATGTTCTTGGAATCTGATGGTTATACTTATCTTCTGTCTCTGGAATCTAGTATGTGATAGAAAACATTTATTTTTGAAAGCATTGGACTTCTAAAAATGTTTAGTCTGATATTTATTGCAGCTCTTAAATACTCAAAGATTGATAATAATTTTAACCTAGAAAAACTATGAGGAGTAAGTTGCACTTTGTAACATATCATAGACACTCAAGATGCTATTGCAGGCAAAAGGGAATATGTAAAAACATCAATAAAAATAAAAATACTTTTTATGTCTAAATTTATGAAAACCTATAAAACTGACCATTCATAAGTTGTATAAGCTATTGTACTAAAATGATTCATATGTTTGACTTAAATTGAGCTCGAGGAATCTTCCTAGTGCCCTTGTTTGTAAATTTCAAGTCCAGAAAAGTAGGAAAATGAAATTTTTATTAAACTTTTAAGTTGGAATTCTGACTCAGTTTAGTCTAAGGGGAAGAAGGCATAATATGGATATAATGACCAATGTAGAAAATACTTTTCTTTATGTAGATTGCAAGTCAATGAAAAATATTTCAAGTTGCTAAGGACTATATTAAGTTGGAAGATTCTTTTAATCAGTAAAATAAACTGCTTGGAGTGTGGTATTGCTGATATCTTCATGCTAATTTTTGCTTAATCTTGTTAAATTCTTTTCACATAAATAACATTGAAAGTATCTTTGGGGAAGTGAAGTTTTAATTTTAAACGATAAGCTTTCTTTTACATGAATTATCAGTTATCAGGGATACTTAAAAGTTTTTTCATAGGTATTTGCTTAAGAAATTTGAAAATTTCAACATGATTTATCTGGGGAACTAAAAATGTTTTAAAATATTGGCCATGGTTCCTTTCTCTAATTTCTTCCAGTAAGAGGAGACTGTGCTGAGAAAATTCTTGGGATAGGGAAGGAGCTCCCTTATTTATGGAAGTTCTAGAAGTGTGAATTGCCTAGTTTGGAAGCTTTGTTCAGCTCTAGATAGGGCCATCTTTGAATTAAAAATGTATTTTTCTTGTTTTTTTGTAGAACTATTGAGGTCTGGGACAGGATGGCTGTGTAGGTGTCATTCATAAACTTCCTTTACTACTTATAGGAAAAATTCCCAAAGGGAGAGAAGGATCCATTAAAAATATTCTATTAGCTGCAAGGCTTAGAATTCTTAGATTTACCTTTTCACGGAACAGCTAGTTACTTGAGGCCTTCTCCCTTGGACAACAGTCTCCTTGTTGCTTCTTGTGACCTCTTTTCATTTAATATCTAGATGGTAACAATTTATTATGGGCCAATTGCTTATGAAGTTATCATTTCTGCCCTCCTCACAGGAGGAGATCCAGATAGAAACAAGCAAATTGAGCAAAATGTTGCAGGCGCAGTGATAACTTGCAAGCCTAAAGTCTAGTGATACATGGTATGCCTTCCATTGCTTTGCTGATTTAGAGGCCTAGTACTGTCCCCTGCATCACAGCTCCCAGCCCTAAAATTTACTTACTTCGTCTTGGGTTCCTTTACAAATCTAAACTACATTGCTTTTCCCCAAACTTTAAGACAAACTTTAAGTATTATAGTATTTTTCTCTATTTCCTTACTCTGTTTGCCAAGTATTTGCATATTAACTGCAGCTTTCTAAATATAATGGCTTATCCCTAAAGAGGAAGTCTAATGAAGGGATTATAGGTTAAGTGGCAAATGAGTGCCAAAGACATTTGGGTAAGCCAATTAACCTGATGATTTTTTCACAGTTAATTATCTTTGTGTGAGCAGAGGTTAGTGCCCAAAGTGAATGAACTACTTTTAGATGAAAGTGAGAATTCCCTGTGTGCTTAAAACAATCTAGATGTGTTTCTTAAAAGTAAGTGCAGTATATCAGTACCAATCATCTCTAATTGAAATTGAGTTCATTAAGTATGTATTGAGTGCCTACTGTGTGCTGGGATCCCAAGTATAAATAAGATGCTTTTCCTACTGTGAGGAGTTAGTGTACTGAAGAGATAAAGGAATCCCAACAAGATGAGTCACTCTCGAAGATTATTGAAGACATTCATGTGCAGCCCAATTCTTTTCCATCCCTAGATCTACGGTAGTGTATAAACAGAGCTTGTAGAAGTTGCTTTTCTACTAGAAGCTTTTGACTTTCTAAGATGGTAAGAGTCCATTTTATGTTCTCCCTTAGCAGTCAGTATTTGTGTTAGAGTACTATTTGTAATGCTGCAGTAGTGAAATTCCCTGTAAACTTACCTTCTCTACTAGATTAAATGTTTTTCAAAGTCAAGGAATCTATTTTGCTGACTGTACCATCACAGTGCACTTTGCAGTGCCTGTCCCACTGTTGAATGGACAAATAAATGAGTGAGTGAATAATTTTCTTACTACAGAATCAACCCATTTTACTGGGCAGTAATCTCATTAGGAAATGGAAGAAAGCATATTAGAAACACCTGTGTGCCACTTTAAATGCATGCACTTCTTATTCTTTCTGAAATATCCCCTGCACATCATCTCATTTAAGATCCTTGGTATTTGTAGGATTCAGTGAGTATTGCTAATGGGTGCGTGTCAATACCGAAAGTCCAAACTAAACATATTTTGCAAAAATACCTAGGAAAGGCTTTGGGAAGATAGTGTTTTTCAAATGAACATGAATTTGGTGGGGGGTTGAAGCACATTTGAGAAGAGGTAATGGCTGAAGGACAACAGTCCAGGAGGCAAGAAATGGTGCTAGATGGGGCAAAGGCGCTGAGTTTAGCTGATGGTAGAATATGTATATAACAATACTGAGAGATTGACCTAGACATCATAAAGAGGAAGACAGTGAATGGTGAGCTATGAAGAGCATTTATTATGCAAAGAAATAGGGCGTGGTAAAGGATTTTCACTGTGAGGGGTAGAGTTAGAATTACATGCTTAGAGCTTTTTCTCTCTGTAGTATGTGTAATGGATCAAATTGAGAACGAAAGCAGACAGGAATAGCTATTGAATTCAGTTTAGTAATATTTATTACATGCCTAAGACGCATTGAACACTGGGAGAAAAGACATAATTCTTTTCCTGAGGGAAACCTATAGCTTAATGAAGGCATGAGAAAGATGATCAGTCAATTGTAGTAACCATGCTATGCCACATGGAAAGTAATGAAATCCTGAAAGAGGGCAGTAGAGAAGGAAAGGTAGAGACAGATTCAAGGAAGACCTGCAAGTTGTAGTGTGTTTTCTGGTGTCTTAAACAGCTGTAGTGTGTCTTTAACCAGTTTTAAGGTGGACACAGGAGCAAAAAGGGAAGGGACACTCATGCATGACCTTGATTGGAAGTGATGGAATAATGGTGGTACTTAATATGGGGGAGTTCAGCAAGAGGAAGATGATTTGTTGGAAAAACTAGTTTGGATCCAGAGTTCCCAAGCATAAGGTACTGAAAGGGCAACTAATAATAATAATTACACAGGGCTATATTACTCAGCACTTTTTTATTTGCATATATTAGAATAATAGCTCAAACTAATTGATGACTAAGAGACCTATTGGCAGTGATGGTTTTGGGCATGACTGGGTTCAGCTATTCTAGCAAGTCTCTGTTTTCTTGATCTTCTGTTATGATAGCTTCACTGTCATGCATGCCCTGTCTTTGGGGGATCCTCTAGTAGAGCTTGGATTTTAATGCATCCTCAAAAGAAGATGCCCTTTCCCAATTGATTATTGATTTCATATTGACTCTGATTGGCCTGGCCTGCATCCTAAGTCACTTCTGTGGGCAGGGATGGAGATGCGGAAATAAAGCACAATAATTGGCCAAATCATATGACCTTTTATCCGAGAGGAAGGGCAGTCACACTCTACTCATATGGAATGAGAATAAATGGGGGCTGTTCTCTAATGGGAAAGAAGAGTAGGTCTTGCAATCCAGCAAGTGTCCATTACACAAGGCCATGCAATTTTCAAACTTCTTAAATTAATGTTATCCCCTTTGCTTTTTAATGGGACCCCTTGTGAGAAGACTTGTTCTCTGCAAATGCAAGGAAGTGGAGTGTTAGAGAGGATACCTTTAGTAAGGCTACCTTTCAAGCTAATGGTACCTTTCAAGTAATAGGGTTGGTATTAGAAAATCCAGTATTACATTATTCTTGCATTTCAATGTGGGTATCAGAGGGCACTGTAAGATATTTAGACTCTTGAGCAGTATCTTGGCCAGAGGTTTAGATGGAGAGGTCATCTCTTACATTGCAATTGTGGAGGTGACCACAGGGTGGAAGTGTAGAAAGAAAGAAGCTCAGGGGACAGAACCAAGAGAGATGTATGCATATTTGGGAGGAGAAATGCAAAGGAGATGCTAGTCAAGGAGAAGTAAATGGAGGTAGCCAAGAAGAGAAGAGAAGAAAAGATTACTCTCTTAAAGAATTAAGGTAACACTTCATAAATGCTTATTATCTTGTTATGAAAGTGTCAGTAAAGCTTGCAGGATCTTTAAATATTCATGACCACATTCCATAGATTTTGAAGGCTGTAAATATAAATATATGTGTAAAGCAACACTGTTTGCATTGATGGCTAGCAAGAGTTGTTTACAGTTGATGGTAACAATAACAACTAATGTGCGTTGCCTAAGTTATAGCACACGTGCATTATATATACATATTGTATTAACGTAACAGTGTTCTTTTTGCTCATTAACTTACTCCTCACAATGGTCCTATGAGGCAAGCACATTTACCTTTATTTTACAGATGAGGATACCAAGGCACAGAGAAGTGAAGGAACTTTTTTATACCATGTGCATGAGTCCATTTGGCTCCAACCTAGCATTGCACCATTCAGCTTAAGCTTGGAAACATAGTTTGGGTACCACTGACATGGAACAGGCTAACCAAGGCCATTCTTTTCTTCTCTCTTGCAAAATGAATTGCAAACCATTGCTTTTTTAAAAGTTAATGATTGATCTTTATTTACCTTTCAAGTATAGCAATCAAAAACAGATCAGAACAGCATACCTTTTGATGTTTGAAGAATCGAAGCATTATTTCTGCACTGAAAGACTACTGGTCATCATTTGTGTGAGCGTGTATGACTGAAAAGGTCAATGCACAGAAAAAAATAGCAGCGAGAAACACACACACACACACACACACACACACACACACACACGGGCAGTTTGGATGGCAGTGTCACATCATTCATGAGTTTTACCACAGCCTTGGCCTTTGTCAACATTTCCTCAAGGAAAAAATCATAAGGCAGCAAAACAAAGAACTGTAAATGAACAAAACTGGAAACAGGTTAAGACCTCTGTGAAAACTTGAGAGACTGTATCTTTTTACTTCAAAAGACAATCCAGCTCTGTATTCTCTAGAGAATTGTTTCTTTTTCCCATCTACTATGATTTCTTCACTTTACCCAGAGTGGAAAATTTCCTAATTTCTTACTGTCTCTGTAAATTTTCAACACCAAAAACCTCACAGAAGCAACCTCAGAAATTGTGTCAGCATGAAATTTTGTTTTGCATTAAGGTGTTTCATTAGCTGCAAAATAGCAAACAGAAAAGGTTTCACTATTTCCATTTTGGACTTGCAAAAGAAAATGCAAATGGATCAGAATCTATTATGCTTAGTGTTGAATGACTACCTTTACTTCTCTTGCTGATTACTCAGATTCTATTAAGGCTTTTTTGGCTGATACCTTTCTTAATATGGTGTTGAGGTGGTGTAATGCATCCCTTATCACTGACTTGCATATGTGACGTGACTTATATATTGAAGCCCAGTGGAATTTAATATCCTGACTTCTTTTGCCATAATATTCATTAAAGGTTAAATAAAAACGTGTTTAAGAAGATAACACCAGAGAATTTTATCATGCAGAAGGTTCTCTTAGTATAGTATGTTTTACACATGGTTGATATGTTTCCTTGCTCTTCCATTTTTGTTTTATAACCATGATTTGCCCTTTAAATTTTGTTCTTTGATATAAATTCAGAGTGATGCTTCACAGTTTCTTCTCACAATGAAGTTCTGAGATTTATTAATTTTGGTCTTTGTTTTGAAAACCTCATTTTGTGAGAGATACAGTGTGTATCTTGTGGTTGCTGCAGGTTACAAGACTTATTGCTATAAAGATAATAAATTCTAGCAGCTTTACACAATTTTTTTAAGGGTTTTTGTTTTTATTTTTTTCCAAAAAGCCTTTACAGAGTTGGTTATAGCACTGAACTAATAGCTTTGTAGAAAAAGAGTTGGAAAAGAAAAGAAAAAAGAAAAAGAAAAAAGAAAGGAAAAGAAAAGAAAAGAAGAACTGGCTAGGGAAGACAATCATTTATCCTTTTCGAATCTTCCATTGGAAGAATGAAGTATTGTCCTGAATAAAATGTGCTTCCTCCCAGGTTTCTCAGAGTGCTTTGCCACTGAGTAGCTCTCCCCTTCCCTGACTTTGATCATACAAAAGTTTCTATAGTCATTTGATGTTAGAGATATTCACATCAATATCTAGGATGTCTAATAGAAGCCAGTTACATTTCATTCTACATTATTTTAAATCAGCTCTCTCTGACAACACCGTTCGGCAGTTTGGCAGTTTTTCATATTTCCTTTAAATTTTAATTATAACCCATCAAGTCTTAAGCAATTACTTCTGGGTTAGACTCTTGATGAATGTCATAGCAGGGTGTTTTAATTTAATGGATCCAGAAAAACATCTGTTTCTAATATTTTAAAAGCCAATTTATATGGAAATTCATTTAATGCACAGTCAATACACGGAGACTTGAAAAATCAAAATGGAAAATCAAATTTCTGTGATGTAGTCAGTCTTCTGGCAACAAAGGATTTTACTTATGACGGGGTTCAGTTGTTACTGCTTAACTCTCAAAATATCATAGTTTAGAAAAAGATAGCAATTTACTTCTCATGTGCAAGAAACAGGGAGGTCATTTGCCTGAGGCTGGTATGTTCTAGCATGACAGGGACTCAGTTTCCTTCAGTCTTCCCGGTTTTCATGTGGATTCTTATCCCTGAGACCACCTTATGGCCCAAAGTGCTGCTGACGTTCTACTGTTACTTGTATGCTCCATGTAGCTGCATGGAGGTAGGGGCAAAACGAAGGCAAGAAGGCGCTTTTCCCTCTGGGACACACTCCTGGAGTAGTAGCCCGCAGTTAGTCACATGACCACGTCTAGCATCAAAGGACGAATGCCTGATAACTATGTGCTCAGCTAAAAACTAAAATTCTGTTAATACAGAAAAAGAGACTAGGTATTGAGAAACAATGAACTAGCTCTGCTATGTAGTTAATCTTCAAGACATGCTTTTAACAGATCTGCCTTTTGGCTATTAGTACTCATGAACAGATAATATACATAAAAGAACCAGCATGGTATTTGGCAAATAGTAGATAATCATCAGGTACCAATTGATATGTTTTAATTCTAACCCCCTAAATGTAATGAATTTCAGAAATTAAGGGTCAAGCAGACTTCAATAAGGGACTCTTTATAGATCATAGCCCAGTGTTCTATTCCACTTAATTATAGTCATATCAGCTAATAGGACAGAGATGGTATTTGTAGTAGGGTGTTTAGAAGGCTCATGTATCTGCAAAGCAATGTTCTTGCTTCTCTGTGATGCTCCTAGAAGATAAATGAACAATTACAAGCATTTGCTAAGTGATTCCAATTAAGGTTGACTATTATCACAGAAACTGAAGCTCAGATAGGTTAATTAAGAAGCAACTTAGAGAAGCTATTGAAAACTACTGTTGTCTAGTCATTTGATTCCAATTGGCATACTACCTATTTCCACTGGCTGTGTCACTTTGGTTGTGTTTCTTAATCTGTTTGAAACTCCATTGCATTTTCTCTCTCTCTTTTTTTTTATCAGGCAGTAAATTACTGAGGTGGGGCTCAGGAATGTTTATTTCTCCTTAGCCCCTCTAATCAGGACTTTTCCAACCTGAATTTTGGTAACGTTTATATGGAAGTTTTCCTCTAATCACAGCTGCCTTATAATGAAAGGCAGAACTGGTAAAGGAGTGCAGGTGAATGTCAGTAGGGCAGCCTCCCATCTTTTAATCTTCAACCACACTTACCAGAACCTTCTTGAGCGGCTCTCGTAGCAGACCAAGCCAGAGTTTTCTAGTTCTGGAATGTTGCTGTCCTACTGCCTTTTAACTCATATGCCTCTTTTGAGTTTCCATAGAGAGTTAGGTCCACTATGAATACAAAATACTTAAGATTCCACTCTACTTCCTGGGAATTTCTAAAAATGAATCATTTACATGCTGTCTTCAACAAGTGTATCATGTCCACATATACCAGTAGCGTTGGTTCCTTAATACTGGCCTTTTAAATTTTTTTGACAGCTTCATTCTGAGCAAACTCCTACAATGAGAAAATTAGTTTTTCTTGCACATACACATTTAACTAAATATAAACATTAATGTTGTTATAGGGTGTGTCTTTTCATAAATGCCCAGTGGTATGTGCATCACATTTTAGAAAGTCCAGAATAATGAAAAAAGCACAGGCCATGAACTCTGTTCTGCTTTTTCAAACTTGGAAAAGCTATTATTTTTTTCTGATCTATAATTTCTTCACCTGAGAGATGTGGAGAATAATATTTATCTCATCAGTATTGTTCCAAAATTTTAATGAGCAGATATAGCCAAGAACTCCAGTGGTTGGCAGAAAGCAAGTACTCAGAAAATAGTAATGCCTACCTTGAAATTTCTCTGGAAATATCAGATGTGCAAGCCTGGGACTTTTTAACTCTCAAGTTAGAAGACATAATAATTTCTACAGGTCAGTGTAAGACCTCTGAGAGCTGAGAAGTGAGAAAGGCTGAGGTATACTATGAAGGAAGAGGGGGACCTCTAGGTGCTGAGAGCCTTTCTGCCCAGTGTCGTCAGCCCTCTTGGCCTCGGCAGCTCTTGAGGGTGTTAGCATCACCTTGAAGCTTATTAGAGACATCCAGTCTGTCTTAGTTACTTTTCTCACTCCTGAGATAAAATACTTGATACCTAATGTTAAAGGAGGAAAGGTTCATTGTAGCTCACAGTGTGTACAGCTGTCAGTCCATAGGAGATTGGCTGCACGGCAGGGTGGCATGACCGAGGAGCATCATAGAGGAGACAGAGTCCATGGCAAAGCAAGGCAGGCAAAAGGCAACAAAGCAGCAAGCAGTGAGCAACAAATGAGGACCATGGCAGCCCTGTTCCTGTGCTTATTAATCTCTCCAGGTTATTCGCTCTTAGGGCAAGTAGCACTCACATCCAGGATAGGGGAACCTTAATCCTAGCATCACACCACGAGTCAATCCCAGCATCATTTCAGCATCAGACCTCAGATCCAGTCACCTCTGAAGAGCCCCATCTATGACTACATGAGGCATTGGGGGAGCATCTAAATTCAAGCCATAACGCAGTCCTGGGCTTCTTTCCTGAACTGCCCAATCCAAACCTGTTATTTAGCAAGATTCCCAGGTGATGTGTGTGTATGGGAAGCACTGTTCTGGGTACTAGTATTTGATTTCAAATTTACTTTTTAGTAGAAGACCAATTCTAGCTATAGTCAATCCCTTATACCAGCATCACCTGCTTAAAAATGCAGAATCTCAGACCTCACATCAACCAGGAGCTTGGAATCTGCATTTTTAGCCAATGTGCCATATAGGTTTCAGGGCAGTTGTTGGGCACCTGTCACACCAAGCCTCAAGTCATTGACAAAACCCCTGTGTTTATTTGTTATAAGCATTTGAAATCCAACAAGGCAGGAAGCTTTTTAGGAAAAGAAGTGCTTCCCTGATGGAGGTGTTAGTGGGCATTAGAGGGAAGATCTGAACTCAGTTTAGTGTAATTGGAATCTCTTCTCAAACCCACCTCAAAACCAAACTTCTGGGAAGGCAATTCCTCAGCAATGTCATTTTATTTATTATTCCCTTATTGTTTTTTGCATTTTACATTTGATGTTTTTAAAACATTTTGTTTTCTAGCCGTGCTATCAAGACAAATCAGGACCTCCTCCGAGAAACTCCATGGACACACATTTTCTACAATGACTTTTGGGGGACTCTTCTAACACACAGTGGCAGCCACAAGTCCTATCGGCCACTCTGCACGCTTTCCTTTCGCCTGAACCATGCCATCGGAGGCTTGAATCCCTGGAGCTACCATCTCGTCAATGTCCTGTTGCATGCGGCTGTCACTGGCCTCTTCACGAGCTTCTCCAAGATTCTCCTTGGTGATGGATACTGGACTTTCATGGCTGGCTTGATGTTCGCTTCCCACCCCATCCACACAGAGGCAGTGGCAGGAATCGTCGGCCGGGCTGATGTCGGGGCCAGTCTGTTCTTTCTCCTCTCCTTGCTGTGCTACATTAAACACTGTTCTACAAGAGGCTATTCAGCCAGGACCTGGGGCTGGTTCCTGGGGACGGGACTGTGCGCAGGATGCAGTATGTTGTGGAAGGAACAAGGAGTGACTGTTCTCGCAGTTTCAGCGGTTTATGATGTCTTTGTCTTTCACAGGCTGAAAATGAAGCAGCTCTTACCTACCATTTACAAAGTAAGTGATTGTTGGCTCTTGAGCATTGGGTTACTGGGTAATCTACTTGCTTGGTTCTAGGCCACCATTTAAAAAGCAAATTTGTTCCTCTTCAAGCAGAATTTAAAATAAGTTCCTTTTTGATCTTGGGTAAGTGAAAGTGTCCTTTTTGACCTTTCTGTGCTAAGGAGGGTTTCAATCACTGCTTGTTTTATTTCTCAGGTTTCTTGAGTTATTTTCCTGAGTTCAAAGGTGGCAGAAGAATAAGTTTGCCTTATAAAGGATATCCGTCTTTATTCATTGATTTTTAATTCATTCTTTATTTCTGTCAAATTCTCTATAATCCAGTAATTTGCCTATAATGTATTTTTTATAAAAGTACAGCCAATAATAAGAGTTAGCTGCTAGACTCCTCCAAGTTAGCTGCTAGACCCCTGCCATTCCTTAGCATTACTTTTCCTGAGTTTGGAAAGCAATGCTGTTCCTACAGCACTGGGAAGTCAAATTCTTAAACAATGACTCATACTCACCTTTTCCTTGTTGGAATGTACAAGAAGAGTCAAAATAGAAAGTTCTTATAAATTTTGCCCTAGGGCCAATGTAGACCATTGCCTCTGGGCTTACTGTTTGTTCTTCTGACTTCCCTTATTTCATGGCCACAGAAGCATTCTGAGATGTGCATACACTTACAGACTGAGTAGTTATTTGCTAGAGCACTAGGGGAGGCATTGGGAGAACTCCAGACCCCTTGAATTTGCTTACCTTCCTATCTCCCCTTCCTCTGTCACTCGAAAGACTCACCTTTGGTTTGATTTAGTAATGAATCAAGCCAGAGTTTGGAAACTTCAGCCATATGTTAGGCAAACTTCTTCCTTCCTTTTGGACACAAGTGAGGAATTATTATTATTATTATTATTTTTTTTTTTGAGACAAGATCTTGCTGTGTTGCACAAGCTTATCTCAAGCTGGTGCATTCAACTGTACCCTCCTGCCTCAGCCTTCTGAATACCTGGGACTGCAGGCACATACCACTGTACCTGTTGAGGTAGAAATTATGGTTTTGGATACTTGCTGTAAGGAAGGAAGCCATCAAGTTTTCTTAGATTTGACCACTTTTTCTCTCTTCCTAGTTTTGCTCAAAATTGAATCGGAAAGAAATTAAGAAAAAATGGAGGAAAATAGAAATAAAACACTTTCGTTGGCCATTTTGTTCACTTAGTAGACAGAATAATTGCTGCTATACTTTTGCTCTGTGAGAAATGTAGCCTTTTCACTTAGGAATCAACTACCTACAGCTTAATGAAGTTCTTCTGTGATTTCAATTAGATGCTAAAACTTTAAAGAAAACTCTGGGTAGAGTTTGTTGCTTGGAACCAACATATGGTTTGAAAGTTCTTCATTTAGAAACAGTTGTAATTCTCTCAAGGAGATTCAGAGAGGATAATTATTTTTTCCTAGAATGATGTCATCGACAATAACACACTTTCTTGTTTTCCTGAAAATTCAAATAAAATAATTTGTCTTTATGAAGGTTATAATATATTTCAACATATAGGCTTAGTGATGTTTTGGGCCTCATTTTGATAGCCTATGAAGTGTGGTTTCACAGAACTTCTGTTTTACCATCTCATTACTTTAATACATCAATTCAGGACTTGCTTTTGCATCATTTTGAAGTTATTTTCTGAAAAATTTTCAGTTCTCTAAGTATATGTTTTGTTGTTGTTTTGGGATTTTTTTTTTTTTTGAGACAGGGTCTCACTGTTATTTCAGGCTGGCCTCAAACTCACAGCAGTCCTCCTGCCTCAGCTTCCCAAGTGCTGGGATTACAAATATGTGTCACCATGCCCAGCTCTAAATATATTTTTAAGGGAAGAGTTGTTTACTGCAGAGTGCCTTACCATAAGAATATTCTAGATGATAATTGGGACATACTTAGAAAATTATTTGTCTTTTGAAGTTTAAATTTATCTTAACATTCTGTATTTTGTCTGGCAGCCTTACTGTGCTGCTTGGTAAAGATGAGAAATGCTGCTAGCAGAGGAATTCTTTAGAAACTGTCGAGGCCCCCGTCTTATGGGGAAGGACGTAGTACTGTTAAAGGTTCAGTATCCTGAGCTGACACTACTTGTCCTGCTCTTGGCCATCCTTGTGTGCAGGTTTGGCAGCCACAATGGTAGTAATGGGGGGCAGCAAGGCCCTTCATCTGAGAGCTGCTACCTAACTTTCACTCTTTCAGTCATTTTTCTGGCTGAGGTGAAGGTTGCCCAGAAGAATTCATACTTCTGATTGTCTCACAGTCCTTTTACTATACTGTGAAGGTGCGAAGATGAACAAACGCATAAAAAGTCTAATGAATGCTCAGTAGAAAGAAAATAATGTGGAATAGAATCTAGAGACTCGGTCTGTTGCTGTATGTCTCATCATCTGGAAATGAAAAGATAGTTATTGTTACTTCCTAGAGTTGGGATGATTATATGAATTGGGTGATGTTAAGTGTGTGCTGGAGTACCCAGTACAGTATTTGGAAGACACCTACTATATGTACTAGTTGAAGATAAATCAGAAACATTGATGGAAATTGTGATGTTTTACTTTTAAGAAAGTTATGACCAAATAATCAACCTCTAGTGTTTTTAAATGTGCAGTGATTTGACAGCACATAAAGTGTGAACTGCTTAGAAATTAACCAAAACTGAAGTGTGCCCATGTTAGCAGAAAATTTGATTTAGAATCTCATGACCAAGAAGCCTGTAGATTATATAGATTGTTTACACAAGTTACAGAAAATTCCATATTAGGCCAGTGAAATATATGGGTTTCTGTATCTGGTATAAGTTAAAAGAGATTCTTGCTGAAGGAAGTAGATTAGAAGACTTCAGAAGACCCCTTTGAACTTGTAGAGTATAATCATCTTACCAGTTACCTCTGCATCCTGGTTAAGGTTTGCCAGACGATGTAAACTGCCTTGCCCTATTAAAACAACTCAGATGTGAACAGAAAACTCCAATGCACAAATGTTTTAGCTTTATGATACAAATTAAGAACTGATTGAATACCAAAAATCTTAAAATGGGCACCCATGTAAATCTGGGAGTTATTAGAAAGCAAGAATTTCTAGTTTTATATTGTAACACTGATATTTTTATCACAGTAGACATACTTAGCATCTCTTTACCATGTTCGTGGTTCTGCTTCTGAAACTCTTGTTCTTGCTGTTGCTATTGTCTTACAAAGTTTCACCCCCTATCCTTTTTATTTTTGAGACAAGGTCTTGCAAAGTTTCCCTAGCTGGCCTTTAACTTGTGATCTTCCTTCTTCAGTCCCCTGAGTAGCTGAGATTACAGATGTGTGCTAGTGTACTCAGCTTAGTTATAAACACTTACCTAAACTCTTATTCGGCTCCCGCAGCTCAAATGTCTCACAGGGCCATGTAGACAAGATTACATTGAACTGAGGTGCTCTGCCACTACTGGTCCTTTCTGCTCCATAATTGCAATTTTTAAAAAATGCAGGGTTCTGTTCATTAGAGCTTTAGATTTCTTTAGGAAGATAGAAGTTCTTTTGTGGTGTCCCCTATTTTTTATTATTGGTTGTAAATTAAAAAACAAATAATCCCTGTTTCTGTTAGACAAAATATTTGAGATGTTGAAATTTGGCTGGTTTTAACTCCTAGACTTGCTCCAAATGATGCACATATCCACGTTATGTACAATACATTTTCAGTTCTGCAAAGAACATATTGAAAGTTATATTTCTCTTTGCTAAAGTATGTGAGAAATAGTAAGTTCTTGGCATCTAGTAGGTATTTTAATATTTAATGAACACTTAGAGTGTTCATACTTGCCAGGTTCTGTTCTTAGTAGACTAAAATGTTAGCACATTTAACTTAACAACTGCCTGTTGAGAGAAGCAGTATGACTTATGAAATAATACGGCTGAATACTAACAAACGATAATTTTGTCTGTAGTTAGATTTGTCAGAAAACATTAAATATAAAAGTCTTCAGAAATGTGTATGAACAAAAGTTTGTGTTTTAAAATATTCTGAGTTGTTAGCCTCAGGATTCTGTTTAATATGGTTCTTAGTTATCCTCGGCCTGTAGTACAACATCCAGCACCTAGTTGGTATTCTGTAAATCACTGAATTTGCACTTAAGAATTTGTTTTTTAGTATAGCTGTAATGTTAAAGTGAAATCTGTACTCTCCTGTTTGCAATGAGAATTTCATTATGAGGCTAGCAGGGTCTGGAAGGTAAGATTGGAAGACACACATGTCAGAAAAATAACTTTTCTTGACCTCTTACCAAATGATTGTTTTAGCATTCTTTATGTTACTTTCATTTACTTAGTTTTATGTGGTCAACAAGTAAGGGGAGAGTAAGGCTACACTGAAAGTAGTCTTGCAAATACTAGAGTTTTATCTGCCCACACTTTTTTTTTTTAACAAGCCTCTCATGACCCCAGGAGGTATATGGATAATAAAATCAGTAAAAGCAACATTTTTCTTACTCAGAATCAGTCATTGCTTGTCTTGTGGCTATTTTCTGTGCTTATTTAACATCTGTTAGCTGTTCTAAGGTGGAAACATCTTTTTTCCTTTTATTAGTCTCATAATCACTTATTCAGTTACAGGTGGAAAATAAAAGAAAAAGAAAAGTGGAGCAGGGAATGAGGCGGTCACTATAGCAATTCTAAGAATAGCTAAGGTTATTTAGAGAAATGATTCCCTTTCAGTTTGATCTTTGAGACTCCCTCTAAAGATGACTATTTTTGTTTTTCTGCAGTTGCTTCCAAGATGTGTATTATCTTAAATTTTGTGGTTCTATTTCACATAAACAAGATAAGAAGATTATCTTATTTTACAGGGAAATTGCAGACATTGCCATTTTTGAAAAATTGAGTCATCTCTAGAAATAGCTTTTTTGTCTTAATCCCAAAGAGCATGTGGATTATGGATTTTGTCCATGAGAAATAATGTTTACCTGGGTTTTAGCTGTTACTTAAGCTTGGTGTGCTACATTTAGATGTGGTGCTCAGACCTTGCCTAAAAAACAATCCATATTGCCAAACCACTTGTAAAGTTTCTCTCTTTAGTGATTTCCAAAGGTGGGAGTTTAGAACTGGGATTTACCTCAGCGGTTCAGGCGCTTGCTTGGAAAGCACCAGATCGTGAGTTTGATCCCTGGTACAGAAGAAACAAACAAACAAACCAAAAAACCCAAAACAAACGTGAGAGTTTATGTCCTGTTATAGGATTTTGGTTCATCACTCTCTGAATACCAAAGAAATTAAATGTGGTGCTTCTGTGTATATGATTGTTTTGTGTATAGAAGAGCATGAAAGGGGAGATGCAGAGCCTACAGTGTTGCACCCTGATTCTACGTTTTTTTCTATTTGACTCCTCGCTGGGCATGGCATTGGTGGAATCTGTTATCATTTATGACTCCGTCCCTTTTGTTTCTAGACTAGGTTTTGATTTTGCTCAAGTTGTAATAACCCTCAGATTAATTGTGCTGAATGAAATATGATTTACTTGTTGCTTTTTATTTTTTCCATTCAGCATATATGCCATTTGACTTCAAGTGATAGTCCCACTTTCTTTTGATTTCTGTCCCATCCTTTACCTTATACTTTGCTTTGTGAAAATCCAGATACAGCATGATACCTGATTCTGATCACAGTATTTCTTAGCCTTACTGAAACTGTGGGGCTATTTGCTGCGCATTTATAAATGTATTTGGATTTTCTCCCAGTAAACTCATTGTAGCATTTAATATTCATGACCAGTAGTACTTTAAAACTTTGAACAGCTGCCAACACTGCTAACCAGATAATATCACAAATGAAGTTGAGGTTCAGAAATATTTTACAATTCAAAAAGTCAAAGATTAAAAAGGTATTTTATTCCTGCAGTTTGGCTCCTTTGCTCAGCTGATTTAAGATGATGCTGTATTCTAGTTACAGTTTAGGTTCAAGTTGAGTAATTTAAATTTGGAAAGCTGTCATCACAAGCTTCTGTAATGATGTTTGGATTACAGACTTTTTTCCCCTTTGGTTTTTCCAGACAGGGTCTCACTGTGTTGCCCAACCTGGCCTTGAGCTCATGATCTTTCTGTCTCAGCCTCCTGAGTAGTAGGATTTACAGATGTGTCCTAACATTCCCAGTTACGTTGTAGTCTTAAACCTCTGAACAGCAGTCCTCACAGATTATATTAAAAAGAATGATTGTTTAAAAGCATGTGGGAATTCAAAGATAAATCAACAGGACTCTGGTCAACAACTTTATAGAGTACTGTGAAGTTGAAAATAGTGTGTATAAATACACAACTTAATTCAAGTAGGAAAGTGGTGAGGATGTAAGGGGCACATCAGGAGTTTTAGGGGAGTCTGCAGGAAGGAAAAATGATTTTCAGCTGATTGATTCAAGAAACGTCTTCTAACCACAGCCATCCGAGGAGAGCCCTGAAAGACAGTTCAGTGTAGGCATTATATTTGGAGAGGCAAACAAGAGTGGAGACTGCAGCATGAGCATGCATAGAAGAAGATTCTGGAAAGTGACTGGGGACCGCTGAGCAGTGGTTTTGACAGACAGGGTACATGAAATTTATAGAGGGAAACAGGTCAAGAAAGGTAAATTGAGACCTGCTAGTGGGAATAATGATACAGGGGCATTTTAAAGCATATATTAGTCCCCAAATATTGGAAGTCAATGCATGGTTTTTAAATATACTTGAACTTAGACCATGGGAAAAATCTAGGAATATGAAGTCAACTTCATCTTTGTATCTGAGATGGCGGGGGCAGGTCTTTTTTTTGTCCTTTCCTAAATATGAAACTTTTTCTTTCTTTTTCTGGTGGTGAGGCTTGAAGTTAGACTCAGGAGTGGAAGTTAATACTGTATCTCATTCACTAAGCTTGTCTCCTGTTGGTATGTATCTCGTCATCTAGCATTTTAAAAAAGCATTTATTTTCTGAAGACTGCTGGTATTTTACTTTTTTCTCGCAGTAATATTTGGCATATTATTATGAACTTCTAATGAGAAAAATAGGGGGCCTTTAAGGACTTTCTTCAGTGTCCTTTCTCTCAGCGTTGCTGAACAATGCTCAAATACAACCACGAGCAGCCACAAGTACAAAATCCCTCTTTGTTTTTCATTCTTCTATAGAGGAAGACAGAAAAAAATTTTTTTTTTTAAAAAAGGCCTTTTTTTTTTTTTTTTGCATTCAGCACTCTCAGCACTGAATTTCAACTAGTTAACTCAATATATTGTGGGTGAAAATGACACCCAAATTGGACCTTGTGATGAATAAATAATGAATCTCATTGAAATCATCTATGCTGTTCTCATAATGCTGTGTCTGGGATGCATATTACATCACTCAGCTCAATTTTCGATAACCTGCTGCCTCAGAGGAATTGAGTGGGGAGAAGCTCGTGATTATCAGGTTACTCATATTTAACTCAGTACTGTCAGTTTCATGGGAAATGATGTAGTTTGCACAAACCTGAAATCCATTGTCATTGTCTGGAAGTCAGATTCCGCCTTCATTGCGTGGAACAATGGAAATGCTAATTTAGTGTTGATTTCTCAGATGAAATTGAAAGTATAGAAAGCCGATTCTATGAATATATTAGAGATTCCTTAAAAGGGGTGAATGGGGTAGGAGAAGGTGAATAAAAGTGATTATTCAATCAAGTGCCTTGTTAGTATAGTAAATATCAAATGTGATACAAAGGTAAGGTTACATAAGGGGGTTTTATTTTTAAACATTTAAGTTTTATACCTAGTGATCGTACTATTCCTTTCTTCAGAAAGACAATGAGAAACTAGAAGAGAAAAATAACACCTTGTAATGCCCAAGTCTGTGATACTTTGGTGGTAGGAAGGTCAGTGTGCCCTTGCTCTCTCGGTCTGTCTTTACAATGCCGCAGAACCCAGATGGCTCTTGTATGCTCTGCTGGTCTGATTATAACTCTCGCGTCAAGTGAAATAGCATGAATTCTGAATTTAATACATGTTTCTTCAGTAATTATGGCCTTGATTAGTGAAGTCAGTGTTTCTGTTCCAAAGAACAATTTCTTTCTTTCTATACATGTTTATTCATTTAATATCAGCAAAATGAAGTGCAAAAAACCAGTATTTCTTTGACATGATAGGGCAATCATCATTGCATATGTTTTGTTGTCATTTTGCTAATAAGATTTATAGCAAACAACAGGAACAACATAGAAAAAAAATGAAGGACATATAAAAACATAAATGACTGAGTTACTTTTTAGAAAGTAAAGAAATGGAAAGTACATCTAGAATTCCCAGTGAGATATGGCTAAATGTAAACTACAAAACAGGTATATTTAATAGAGACCTTGATTGTGTGCAATGTCATAGACATTTGAAAATAATAAATTTTGTCTTTATTTTTTAAAATTTATTTATTTACAGTTCTTTTTAGACAGGGTCTCACTACCCAGTTCAGGCTAGCCTGGAGCTCACTTTGTAGCCCAGGCTGGTTTCGAGCTTGCCCCGATCCTCCTGCCTCAGCCTCTGGAGTGCTGGTATATTGCAGGCATGTGCCACCACACCCGGCATTAAATTTTGTCTTTAAAGCTAAAAAAGGCTAAGTAATATTTTAATTTTGTGCATTTTGAGTTGCTAAATCTGTTAGTAATACCAACCCAGCTTTGAGGGTGGTTGTTATGTTGTTTTTTAATATATTGACAGCTTGTAATACTCTCCTCCTATAAGTATGTGTGAATGTGTTGTGTGTTCATGAGAACACCTGCATGAATGTGAGCATATGTAATGTAGTTAGTTATACCAGGCTTATGCATGAATGATCGGAATGCATTTCTGTAAGTTTTTTAATTAATTTTTTTATTAGTACATGTTCACAGTACATAATGATTACATTTTTCATGGGGAATTGTGCATGTATGCAGCAGTCCCTGTCCTTCTCATCCCTCCAACTTTTATGAAAGGAAAAACTTCAAATTACGTGAAATTTTTTTTCCCTGATTTGAAATTTCAGATGAGAATTTGCCAGTTTAAGCCATTTTATGTAGTTGTCTTAAGCTGTGAAGGCATAGTGTAATAAAAATTATATTTAATACTGTGAAAAGAACTGCTTTTTACTTTGAATGACCACTGGGTAGTTGGCTAAGCTTTTCCTGCAGAGGTGCTAGTGAGGACCTTGTGGAAAGGGTATAGGACCAGATCTTGCATACGTAGATTTCCACAGAAATGAACTCATCTTCCAGCTGTGTGACCTTGGGTAAATTAGTAGACTTCTTTGAGCATCAGTTTCATGATCTCTTAATCAGGAATATAATACCTCGTGTTGTTAGGCATAGATATAGTAAATGTATGTTGTCCCGCTAAGTTCTTTTCCTATAGTAGGTATCATCACTGTCACAAGCATTTTACTTGTGTCTTGTTTTAGTATTCATAAACTTTTTAATCTGCCCTTATATGGAGCATTCGATAGACAAGGCAGTGGTTATTCTGGAACCACACAGACCAGTTAATGGAATGCATGGTGAAACGTCAATCAACAAAGAATGGAGTATTTGCTGTATTCTTCATCAGTACTGATAATTAAAAGACGACTGAGGAAAAGACTCTTTTTCAAGGATAATTTTTTTGAACAGTGTAATTCAATCATTTATCTTTTGTTTGATTGACTGGAAACAAGTATCTATGCCAGTCCTTAATTTTACTTTATTGCTACTATCTTACCACTTCACATTTTTATAGCCTGATTTTTTCCCCTTTGGGCTCAGGAGGGTGCTGTTGCTTACATATCTGAAAATGGAGGGGAGCCGGGCTTTCCTGTTCTACCCCTACCACTGCGTTTCCTATATATTTCCTTTTAGCCAGGTTTATAGGAAGAAAGATTAGTTCAGCGACTGCAATAGCTTACAGTGTTCAAGTCTCATTCTTCTGAGAAAAAGGAAGCACTGTTATTACCTAAAGGTGAATGCTAATCTCTTTCCTTCTCCTATTCTTCCCCAGCCTGGCAGGCAGTATCGCTGCAGCTGATTTCTCGAATCTCTATTATAACAAACCTTTTCATAGAAACATTGAAGCTAGATTTTTTGTTGTTGTTCAGCCGCTTGGTTTATTTCTCTACCTCCTAGGGAGAGTAGAGAAGGCAGAAACTTTTGTTTATAGAGCAAACCTATTTTCTGACTGTCAAAAATTTCATAAAATATTTTGGATGCCTTAACATTCAGGTGAATTTATTTTTA
The DNA here is from genome assembly GCA_004365215.1 of Cuniculus paca. Classification (NCBI taxonomy): domain Eukaryota; kingdom Metazoa; phylum Chordata; class Mammalia; order Rodentia; family Cuniculidae; genus Cuniculus; species Cuniculus paca. The sequence continues at coordinate 43,315 of RJWT010001056.1, forward strand.
CGGAAACTTAAATTTTAGTAACTTTGGCTTGCTGAGATAAATGGGCAGATAATATGGGTTTTTTATCTCAAAAATCCAGTATTAACAAATCTGATTTAGTTGACAAATGACAGATGGAGTGGGTGGGGGTGACTACTTGAAAAACACTAGGTTTCTTTGAGTTTTCTTTGAATATACCAAGCTTAGATGGCCATCTGCCTCTCGTAGGTAAATTATTTTAAACTAAATATTACAGGGCAAAACTGGAGGCTACTGAAATTTTTGGTCTGTGTGCTTTTTATTGAGGAGTTGTGAAGCTGGAGGAGGGTGACAAAAGGGTAACTTTTCAAATAAGCTCTCAATAATTTTGATGAATAGCTGGGTTTGGGAACTTGCTAACGAATACTGCAAATCTGACTCCTTCATATGATATTACTAAATATTCTAGAGTATTTATAAAAACATGAGATTTGATAACAGGAGAGAAATATTTGAAACTGTCTGTGTCTCTGCATCTTGCCCCCTTTCTTAACAGAATTTGCGGCCCCCAGAAATCAGGCACAGGATGAGTGAGAGTAGAGCCAAGGAGTCTTGGCCTACCCCTCTAAGCTTGATGCCTCTGTCATTGTACTCATTTCCTCCTTGCCTTTAATATTTAAGAGCTTGTTACTATGGAAATTTTCGATGGGCCAGTTGGACTTCAATTAGACTAGAGATTAGTAATGGACCTTCATGTACCCATCACTCAAGTTTAATCATTAACTAGAATTCTACCCTTTTCATTTCTCTTAGGTTCTCTTTTCTTATACTAATACTCCCAAACTTCCTTTTGAAATTGAGTTGTTAGTTGTTTGCTTGTTGTTTCTTATCTCTTAGGCTCCTTCTTGACTTCCCCTCCCCCAAACCAGCTTCACCCTGGCTTCCCTGTTTGCATTTTGTCATTCTGCTTTGCCAGCTTCATTTAAACCCATGTTCAGGTGGCTTATTTACTTTTATAGCTACCACAAGTTTAACACAGACATTAAAGTCATAGTGTGTTTTTCTTTCTAATTTGGCTAATTTCTTTCACTAAAACTGTGGTGCTGTTTGAAATAGGTTACTGCCCAATAGCATTATCTTCTCTATGATGATATTGAACTTCCGACTGGTCTAGAAGTGGAAAGTTAATAAACAGTAGGGCACCTGTTCTTCTGTGCCCCTTCCCACCTCCCTGGAACACTGCTGCACAAACCCAGGGCCAAGGAACATGCTAGGTATCAACAGTGGACACATCAAGTGGGGTGGGTGTGTAGTCAACTTGGTACTTACAAGTCCAGGAATGTGGTGACATTTTTGAAAATGCTATCACAAAAGTCTGAAAGATTTATAAAGATTCTTTAACTACAGAAAGTGACTTCTGCTTCTTGCAATCTGGTGAACATCCAAATGGGTGACAACCCATTGTGAAAAGTGAAATTTGATACCTGAAATGAATGTATTTTCAAGGTAGAAGGGCAAGAAGGGAGAAAATGCATAGGTGTCAATGGAAAAATGGGCTGGCTGGTTGAAGAAAGAGTTGAATTTATGTTGTCAAGGCAGCAGCCGGAAGTTTCTGTTCTTGGACAGGATAATTTGTAGTCTTTGGTTTTCTTGCATTCCACAGTATAATCTTCCCCACGGTTGTACTGACTTCTGTATTGTTCATAGTGGAAAAGAAATTACTCATTTGAATTCATTAGCTTTCATTTGTAGATACACAGATCTGATAGTAAGAATGACACCAACCACCCTAGGCTTACCGAGTGCTAGTGAAGTGTCCTCTGTGCCTTAATTTTGCGTCTTTCTACCAGAGTTGCTATTAACTTTAATTATAGAAAAGGTATAATAAAATGAAGATTGTGGAAATGAAATAATTTGTCCGATGATTCACAGATCATGCAGAGTGAAGAGAGGATTTCATTCTAAATGTCTCTTGCCAAAGCTTACAATCTGCCTATTATACTGCTTTTTTACAAAGTTAGTGAAAATGGAAGGTACAAATAGTGTTACAAAAGAAATAACCTTTTCTTGTGTTGCTTGGCTTTGGGACAAATGCTATTTATCTATGATAGCTTTAAATATAGTCTTTCACTTACTATAGCTACAGTCATGAACACTAAACATTTAAATATGGTTCGTATTTTACCCCAACCCGTAGAAAGTGGGAGACATGTACACAATAACTGGATTACTCCACACTAAGTGCTAATAGAATTCCATAGAAAGTGCTAGAGAAGCACAAGTATCACACAAATTAGTTTAACCTGGTTCAGGAAGAGTCTGAGAGAAGGACAGAAAAATGACAGGAAAGTTAGTGGCATCTCAACGGCTCTGCTTATCCGCATTTGTTTTCTCAATTTAAGATCGTTTCATGCTTACGCATTTCATTTGTGTTCCAAGTCAACTTATATTTTCTCTCTAGAGCCACTCATGTGACAGGAAATTTGCTACATGTTTTTATTTTTTTAGTCAAGGTTTCACTCTCTGGTCCTGCTGGCTTCAAATTCCCTGTGTAGCAGAGGCTGTCCTCAAACTTATGATCCTCCTGCTTCAACTTCCTGGGTGCTGGGACTATTTCTCATTTGTCTTTGCAGTGCTGGGGTTGAACCCAGGGTCTTAACTGTGCTAGCCAAGGGCTGTGTCACTGAGCTGTACCTCCCCAGCAGTGCCCTCCCTCACGCTTCTTTTTCTTTTTTTCTTTTTCTTTTTCTCTTTCTCTTTTTTTTTTTTTTTTGGTACTGAGGATTTAAATTCGGGAGCTCTGGGCTGCATCTCATTTCCAACTCTTTAACTATCTGGATTCATTATTTTTATCTTATTTTAAAAAGAGGTTAAGTGAATCCAAATCACTTAATATACAGTAAAACTGAACTTCAACGTGTAAAAAGCAGACTGATTATTTACGGTATTAAATGAGCATGGGCGGGTGTGTATATGCCTGTGTGTGTACACTGCTAATCTGCTGGATCATGGTTTTCTTTGGAATCTCCCTGTCCTTGGAGGAGACCAGACATTGAGACCTTGGTCTTCTGAACTTGAACATCACTGTGGCCTATAGGTAATGTCATGTGCACTTGCTCCGTATTTAGCAGAGTTAAAGCAGGGGTTTTGTATGTATATCCTGGAGGTTGGATTTGACCAATTTTGTTTCATAAGCTTTTATCAGCTTCCCCAACCTCCCCTGAAAATCATGGTATTTCTCAAAAAGCATGCAAGAAAGAAGTAACTGGAGTCAGTTCACACTGAACTTTTTGGTTCGTGTCTGAATTTCATATTCCTGCCTCCTTGCCAACCAACCATGTTAACTTATTTATGTGCTCTTGACAGTGTATTCCTAATGGCTTTATGTAGAAAAGAATAAATCTGTATTATGGAGGTTACTTTGTAATTCAGATAAAATTTTTTTTCTGAAAAATATTACTAATATAGTGATACAAAACTGTTTAGACTAATTAGCAATGTTGTGATGCCAAATAATGTCACGTTTCTTAGAGGGTCCTAAACTGCACAAGATGTTTGATTATAAAAGCTTTTTGCTAACTGAACTTTCCTTTATTTATTAAAAAAAAAAGAGGGGGTATGGTTTTCCAGATTTAATAATCAAAACCTATGAAGCCCAGTTATGATTTATTTATTTATTTATTTATTTATTTATACCGGAGATCAAACTCACGACCTTGCACTTGTCAGGCAGGTGCTTGTGCCACACTGAGCTAAATTCCCAGCCCAACGATTTTGATTTTTTAAAAATATTTTTCAAAGGCTATAGGATACATAAACCATGGATTGTGTTATATCCCCTTTATAATAAGAAACAGTATTTCTGTGAGGGAAATATATTATTTACAGTGAATGGAATAAATAAAAATGAAGAATTGTCACATACTAGTTCAAGTCAGGCCTTTTTGCTTGTTGATGATAGTTTCATTGATATGTAATTCACAGTATCATAAAAATTGGCCCAACTAAAAGGCATGGTTAATGGGTTTTGAATTTATTCGATTTTTGCAGCTTAATTTTTAATTAAAGATAAGGATGTTGGACTTGCAGTAACCCTTTTTCAAAGATGTCGGTTTTGTGTGTTTTACTTTTCAAATCTAACAATATCTGTAGGGAACATTTTGATTTTGAACAATGTGAATCAGTAAACCTAGTTAAAATCTTAGAGGAACTCCCAAATGTTTTCCCTGGTGCCTTTAATATGCGTGATTTTCTTGTTTATTGTTTAACAAATTGGTAATGGAAATTGGCTAATCAGAGTATCTTCTTTGGTGTTACGTATGGATCAGAATGGCTGGACCTTTAATTTGTGTTTTCAAAACTATGATAAATTATAAGGTCCATACATAGGTCCCTAAGTGCAATTTTCTAAGGTAAGAATTTTATGTCAGAATTTGATTGCTTTCTTGGCTATGTGTTTGGTACATGCAGCTCTTGAGTTTTGAATGAGTAATGGTAGCTTGCAGTGTAAATATGATTATGGGAACTCTTACGCTTTTCCATATATTTGCTTTACAGTGTTATTTTACATATGACTTACACATGCAGCAGTAATTAGATTGTATTTCAAATATAAAATCAGCTTATTATATATTTCACCAGGAAATATCAAAGTAAAAAGGTGCTAGTAAAATATGGGATAAATCCAATTTCCATTCTATTACCTATTTGAAAAAAAGGAAACATCATCAAACAAAACACATTTAAAGAAGGAACTGAAATGGAGTTTTTTTATCCCTTTAAAGAAATGGCCATCCTAAAATATGCCCAACCTTACTTCCTAAAGGAAGATTTGCTAGTGAGCACCTTTAAAGGAGCAATAACATAAAATTAATTAAGGGGGAACAATTCTATAAAAATTTAATATGCCATTAAGACATTTTCTGATTTACATCAGATTTATATAAAGGTAGTTTGAATCTGCACCTTTGTGTCCAGCTGGTAACCTTTTTCTAGATTAATTACGCAGAGGCCTCTGAAAAATGTTAGACATTTGAGAGAAGTTGTGATTTTAGAGAAAAAGGGAACCTGCTGTGGAAAGTATGGCCACACGGCATAATGACACAAACCCCACAGTTCTAATCAGAAGGCCCCGGCTCTCACACAGACTTTGCCACTACCAGTCGTGTAATTGTGAACAAGTCATTTAACCTCTCCAGCAGGGTCTTTTCCAATACAGGCGTGTCTCAAGATACTTCAAGGATCCAATTCTATCATTTTATTTTAATCATAAATTTTAAAATAACTTTGTTGCTTTTTTGATAAAATCGTAACTTTCCTTGTCTCTGCAGTAATCAGTCATTACTTAGATGAAAGATGGATTTCTTGTGCAGATATTAAATTCCACATTCATTTCTAGTAATGAAAGATTAAATCCCAAAGTGTTTATAACGTTGTGAGGACCAAGTTAATTACTACAATGAGAAGGGAGCTCTATGTTTTGTGTTTCCCTTTCAGAGGAACCTGTTTGCTTTTAAAATAATATCTTCATATCTCCCTTTTATCATGATGGAGTTATGTGTTTCATTGTCTCTTAAATAAAGCAAATACTTGATTATCTAAAATGGAATCTTTCTTGGATCAGTCCTTTCTAGTTCTTAGTGAATGCTATTTTTACATTACCTGTGTTATATTTGCTTAAAATTAGCTATTCACTTTGACGTCTTGTGTGGTGCAAGAAAGGTAGTATGTTTTCTTTAAATATTAACACTAATTTTCCATTCTTTGTAGAGAAATTTTAGAAAGACTTCTCGAAATAACAGTATCGAGTGTCAAACGTACCATTCTTTCGGCTCAATCTCAGAAATCGGTGCCCTTTGGAAAGGCCCTAGGTAGCAAATGCTTTTGCTCTGAGGCTTCTGGTCTCTATCACAAGTATTCCTTTCTGGCATTTGTATTGAATCAAATAAATAGATGTGGCTGTTCTAGGCTGTAGTTTGTTGATTTCTGATTTTTCTCGTAACTTAGTTGTTAAACCCATATGTATTAGTAATTAGACTTCTCCAAAAGATGTATATCCACCTGTTTGCTGTAATTTGAATCATTCCCTTTTATACAAATTGCATGCATTTTACACAAGGCTTTCACATATACTTCATTATTTGCTTATAAGTTTTAATTAAAATTTATTAAGTTTTGTGTTCTTTTATGTTTGCAGTCGAGAACTGTAGTTTACCTAAGTTGAATGAAGGTATAAGATTTTTATTTTCCTGCCCTGTATATATCAATGTACTAATGGGCACATGGATGCATATCACCAATCCCACTTCATGAGTAGGTTCTCCTTCATCCTAAAATCTCAAAACTAAGCCACATCCAAACCTAGCACTCTGATTATTCCCCGGATACTGAATTCATTCAAAGTAATCAGACAAAGTAAACTTTGGTAACAGTCTCCCCTAAAGGAAGCCCAAGTAAGCAGAAGGTGGTTTCCAAGAACAACCACCTCTCGAAGTTCATAGCAGCTGTAAAAATACATCTTCAGTTGATATTCAACTTATAGTATAAAGGTACATGTATTTTTCTTTTTCTTCATCTTCCTGTTTTTCTTTTTCCCAGATTACTTAGGTGTATTTAAGACATTTTTTTTTCGTGCTACAAAGGCCAGTCATGAAGGAAAGCTGTCACTGGAAAATTGTAGAAGTAAATCTTGTACCAGTTTAATGTCTTTTGCGGGGGGGCGGGGAGGTAGAGGTGTGCTTAGTGGTGGTGGGATGATAGCACAGTATATTTCTCACTGTGTTTACCTCCCAGGTAGGTAAGAATCAATTGACTTTGGAAAGGATTATTATTTTTTTAAAGATCTTGGTGATAAGTGCATTGGTGGTTATGACATATTTCAGCTGGGAGGTAGCAGAAAGTCTACAAAGTTCTGTTTACTGTGTGAAATCTTTTATCATACCTTTTTGAAAATGAATCATTTTATTGTGCCCAAATGAGGAGCACTTAGAACAATTGGGCACCATTAGGATTATTGGTTCAGAATTAAGAAAATGAAACAGAACCAAATTGTCCAAGATGAATGTGAGGTTGGTATTTTCTCCTGTTTTTTCTTGATCATCAAGCTAAAAATCTCAAATCCTTAATATTATGTAGATACATTCAAATAAGAATTACTTAACTTTTCTTTTTAGTATAATTTTGTATTTGGCTACTTTCAAAGTTATTTCTCTTTCTTTTTCTATTTTCTTTTTTATTTTTCCCAAGTGTTTATAATCTTTTCTTCACTTTCTTGATCAGAGAGCTGATTCCAAGAGGCAGTAGAATGTCTGCTGATTTATCAGAAACATGACCTGAGGAATACTTATAGTTTCCTCTTTGTTTTTCATTGTCCACATTTCAAATATGGGAACTTCTGAAGACTAAATCAATGAATTAATTCATAAAAATCTCTGAGTGCTTGTTAAATGATAAGAGGTCAAGTAATGCAAGCCATTTTTATTTTTATTTATTTTAAGATGGTCACCCTGTCTGCACATTTGCTGATTTAAAAATACATGTCAGAAAGATTATATATTTGACTTTATGTGTTACTGGTTTATTATTATTATTTGAAGAAATCAAAGTTTATGAGCCAGGCATGGTGGTACATGCTTGTAATCCTAGCACTCAGGAGGCAGAGGCAGGAAGATTGCTGCGAGTTCAAGGCCAGCCTGGGCTACATAGTGAATTCAAGGCCAGTTTAAACTACATAGGGAGACCCTGTCTCAAAAACCAAACAAAATGAAAAGCAAAATTTGTTACAGAAATTGCAATAAAAGTGCATATTGTGACATTATGATGTGCAAGGACACATTGATTCATTCCAACCCTCGTTAGTAGATGAATGTTACCATTCATTCACTACTGCCCTGAAATAGAATGTGGCTGGATTTTTAAGAGCTAGAGATGAGATGAGAGGCAACTTCTTTCCTGAAACCACATTCTCAAGTCACAGAGAAGTACGCAGTTACATAGAAGTTTGTAAAATGCCACAACTACATCCTTTTGAAGGAACTGAGAATTGCTACTCCAAGAGTAGCCTGTCTCTTAGTCAGTACCCTTTTCTGTCTAGTTTAATATTGTTTAAAAGTCTTCCTGACACCTGAGTTTGTCTCCTGAAGACTCTCCAAAAAGAAATGAAACTGTTAAAGAAAGTAGGGACTCAAACATAAAATATGTAAAGAACGGAGATTTACAATATGTCTCCCAGCCATATAAACTTTAAAAATTTTTATGGACTAGAAGCTTCTTTCTACAGTGGTCCCCCAACCCCATTCATAGGTGGTAATTTCTCTGTCCCCGGTGGATACCTGAAATCACGGATTATAACAAACCATTATATACTGTTCTTTCCCAATATACATACACACACAAACTGAGAGCTTTTTCCATTTTAAATAAATAATCCCCATGCTGTATGACTATCATGTTTGTCATTGTTATTTTGATGTATGACAGCAAAACTAGCACAAATCTCTTTTTTCTTCAAAATCTCACAGATAAAAGTTTCATTCTTACTGTCGATCTTTACAACCTCAGCGTACAATTTTTTTTTCTTATTAAATCAAGAGCTTCATTGTTGCCCCTGATTGATGTGTTTTGAAATTTCGTTGTAGTTTTTTTTCCTTCTCCTTTTTATTATTTTTTTAATCCTTGAATAAAATGAACTTGAAAAAAAGGAAAAAGAAAATAAACCAAGAGCTTTTACTGTCTCTTGGTTTACTCTCTCATAGCTTCTCTTTGGCATGCCCAAATTACCAGCATCACTACTTTGGGGCCTTGGTACATTTAGTAAATAAAATAAGAGTTACTGGAACATGAACACTGACATTAGAACAGTCAGTTTAATAGCTGAGATGCCTGCTGAATGACTAACAGGCAGGAAATGTGTACAGGGTGAAGGCTCTTGGTCTTGGGCAGGACAGTGTGAGATTTTATCACGCTACTCAGCATATAATTTAAAACTTAGAAATCGTTGGTTTCTGGAATTTTTCCATTGCTAATTTAGACTTGTTTAACCGTGGAAAATTTAAATAAAGGAAATTGAAACTCTGGATAACTACTGTCATGTTGTTTTGTATAGACTGTAAACTACAGAGATAGATTAATTTTTTTGACCATTATATCAAGACCATGTTGTATCTAAAACTTCCCTAGCTCCCTTATAGACTGTTCTCTTGGTTCATTGTACATATATATATATATATATGTTTTATATTTATATATAATTTATTCATCTATTCATTCAAGTTATTCATGTTCCCATTTGTGACTTCTTTGAGCCTGAAGTTGGTCTGTGTGCTGTAGATAATACAAATCAGTGAACAAAAAGTTGTGCTTACACAGCTGGTGATCTACCAGGGGCAGTGAGACTTGTTTCGGTAAGAGTGTGATAATAAGGTTAAGATTATATGCTTAGGGCTTTGGGCCATAACAACTTCAGATCTGACCTTTATAATATTTGATGTCTTTCCTATATGGTGTGAATTAGAATAGAGAGCTTTGTGAAGGCAGCAATTAATGTAGCCCGGAGAAATAAGAAAATCTTGTTGAAGAACTGGAATTTAAGCAGGAGATGAGGAAGAACGTTTAAGATAGTGGTAACTTATAAGTAGATGGGTGTGAATTTGATTACACTC
>RJWT010001057.1:0-26231 GCA_004365215.1 Cuniculus paca
TCTTTTCTTTGCCTAGTTAACTTCATTCGCTTTGCAGGTCTCAGATCGAAGAAGGCTATCCTGGCCTCCCTGTCCAGGACAGGTGGCTCTGGAGGCAGCTGACCTCTCATCTGTGACACCTGCAACAGCCGAACTGCACATTCGTCTATGTGCCTGTTTTTCTCACTATCCTTTTCCTGGCACCTAAACATAATTTTGGCTCATAGCTCAACAAGTATTTGTTAAATGAACAAATCTTGTATGGTGGTTCTGAAACATTCATTGACATGCAGCCAAAAACTCAATAAACCACCTGAGTCCTGAAGTCCTTTAGCAGGGTCAAAATAAAGTCAGGCGAGGAGAAGGCTTTTTATAACATTCTCATCTGTGCCGGCTCCCCTAAAAAGATTTTAGATTCAAACATTCAAAAAGTATTTTTACAGGGATAAATTATTGGAAATCCATGGACAACACATATAGGTAACACCAGAAGTGTTCTGAAAGGAATAAAGGGGAAGATTGTATAGAGATTTCCAATTCCATACCCACACTGCTGCCCATCTTATTTCCCTCTTCCCTCCTGACCCCCACCATCCACCCTGCCAAAAGATTCTTATTTTGCAATGACAGCCAAATGTTCAATATTTCTTTCCAATTATAACAAGGACCAGCAATGAACAAAGTTTTGGGGCTCAATGAACTTCTGTAGCTAAATATAACAAACTTAAAAAACCTGCTTCCCAGACATACCCAAACCTACTACAAAGCAAATAGTGTTTTCTCGCTTTATATAATAGACCACAAGCATGACCAGAGTCTTCATTTTTCCCTATCTGTGCCCACGTGCCTTTACAGTCTAATTTTGCAGCTTCTCCTATCACAAGTGCCACCTATTTTCCCACCTTTCTCACGTGGGCTGTGACTTGTTTGACCAACAGAATTCAGCAGAAGTAATATTGGGTCAGTTTCTTGGACAGATCTTAAGGGATTATGTGTATTTCTACCCACTCTCTTTGGGTGCTGGCATCATATGAACAAGCCCAGACTAGCATTCTGGAAGACGAGGGTCAGGTGATCTAAGAAACCCAGTGACCCCTATCACCTAAACCAAGAGCCAGTCAACTCCCAGAAGCAGACCTTCCCAGCTAACTAGAAGCTGAATGCAGACACATAAGTTGCCCAGTTGAGACCAGAAGGGCTACTCAGTTGAACTCACATGGCCAACCCACAGTACTGGGAGCAACAAACATGATTTGTTATAAGCCACTACATTTTGGGGTTGTGGTCATGCAGCAAGAGGTAACTTCTAAACTCCAGAGTTATTTGCTGTCAATGTTTTTCATTTTCCTTGCCACAGGGACTGAGAAAGCTGTGCCTTCTTCTAGGCATGACAGACACCTCACACCATGGTTTCTGATAAATGCTGACTTGAAGATTTATGGTCCCCATCACTTCCCAGTCCATGAAACTTCAATGATAGGAAAGACAGAGTAGAGGGAGAAGTCCTCCAGAGAAATCACTGTCTCTGAATATTTGTTCAGAAATGGCAAAGGAAGCTGGGCATGGTGGTGAAGTGCCAGTAATTCCAGCACTCAGAAGCTGAGGCAAAAGGATTGCTTTGAGTTTTAGGCCAGCCTGGGCTACAGAGTGAGTTCAAGGCCAGCTTGAACTGCATAGTGAAACCTGGTCTCAAAAAAAGGACAGAAGAAGAAGGAGGAGGAGGAAGAAGAGGAGGAAGAGGAGGAGGAGGAGAAGAAGAAAGAGATGGAGATAGAGATGGAGACGGAGATGGCGATGGAGATTGAGATGGAGAGGGAGAAGGAGGAGAGGAAGAGGAGGAGGAGCAGGAGGAAGATGAGGAAGAAGAGAAGGAAGAAGAAGGAGAAGTGGCAAGGGAAATTGCAGACATTTTGCTGTAATGTTGGAAAACCAAACTCATGTAGCTGTAGGCATGAATTAGCAGGCTACCCCAGGTACCCAAGTAGTGATATCCTAGGGGAAGTACATATTTCTATGTGGTAGTGCCTGTTGTGGCAGACACTGTTGGTTACCCACAGCCCTCTCCTCCCTTTCTTGTTTGATGGCAGAATCTAACTCCCATAAAAAGCTGAAACTACCAGCTGGAACCGCACTACCAGAATCCTTTGTAGCTAGGAGAAGGCATGTGACCTTGTACTGATCAATGAGATGCATAAGAAAATCCCCGGGGTGGGGTGTGACATGAGAAGAAAGTGCCTGCTCTTCATTCCTGCCTGAGATATTACTGTGGGAAACAGGATGCCTGGAGCTGCTCCGGCAGCCAGTATGCAATCATGAAGGGGAAAATCTCTGACATTCTACAGATGATCCAAGGAAGAAATGGAATAAGATTGGGCTCATGTTGAGTCTGTTGAACTGTAAAATCAATCCTAAAACCAGACTTCTTACTGGATTAAAAAAATTTAATTTGCATTACTGTTTCAGTAGAGTTTTTGAGATTTGCAGATAAAGATATCATTGCCAATATCCGGTGATAGATAGCAGCAGTAGTGTCCCCCCAAGACCTCAAAATGTGTAGGGATGCTGACTGTAGGGAAAATGATGAGCTCTTTCTTTAATCTGGTTTCAGTATTTCTTAAGGCCCATTACAGAAGACTGCTCAGGCTCACTATGACTGCTTGATGCTCAAGGTTGGTCAGTGTAATCTAGTAATAAACTTTACCCCATGCTCACTAGACTCAGATTGGCAGTAAAGCCTATCTCTGATAAGTCTGAAAACACAAACAAGTGACTTCCCTGCTACTGCTTTAAAATGTGATATGATGATAATGAAAGCTTTTAAGCACAGTGTACAGAAGGGGAAAAAAGGGCCATAACCCTCCATTTACCTGTCAATATATGTGGGCACTTGGCCAAAATGAAGGGCTACCATGCCTGCATACACTGGGTGAGGAGCAGGACAGGAGCTCTCCTCATCTTAAGCTGACCTGATATTTCAGAAGTGGCACAAACACCATTATCCTCCATCCTGTTCTGGTAACAGATGCAAATGTGGAACCCTGGCCATGAGGCCCAATGAGGCCAGTGGCCATAAGAAACCTTCACCCCTGGCGCCTGGTTCAGCCCTTACCTTCCAGCACTGGTGTTTGGCATAATATTCTCCTTGTGCGATCCACTCCTCAGGAGTCGAGGTCTTAACAAACATGCTATCATCAAAGTCTAAAATGAAAAAGAAAAGTAGGTTTTCTTCTCTGGGCCTTCACTCAGTTATAGCTGTTATGGGCTGAACCATATCCCCCCCAAATTCATTTGTTGAAGTCCTAAACCCTCTAGCCTCAGAATCTGACTGTATTTGGAGACAGGGCCTTTAAAGAGGTGATTAACTTAAAATGAAACTTTTCAGTTGGGCCCTAATTCAACATGACTGATGTTCTTGTGAGGTAAGGAAATTAGGACATACACACAGACACCAGGAGCACACAGGAAAGACTGTGGGATAAGGACAGAAGGTGGCTATCTGCAAGCCAAAAAAGTCTCAGAGGAAATCAACCCTGCCAACACCTTGATCTTGCACTTCTAGCCACTAGAACTATGACAAAATAAACTTCTGTTGTTTAAACCACCCAGTCTGTGGTATTCTGCTATGGTAGCCATAGCAGACTAATGAGCCCTGTGTTCTTCTTTCTAGTTTTTAAGATATATTTTGACTTACTAAGACAGATTGGTGTGGGTTTCAGAAGGAGGAGGTATAGAGGAGGGAAAGGATGTGGTTTGGTTTTGTTGAAATTTTGATCTATTTTCTTTTTTCATGGCTATGAATCAGTACATAGATAGCAATTAGTAACTCCTCCTTAAAAATCCAAAGCCAAGTAGCTCTTAACAATCTCCCAGGTAGGAGATTTAGCAAGGAATAAACCAACAGCATTTTAGAATACAAATGCTACTTGACTTCACTGCATTATATTCCAATAAACCATGATAAGTTGAAAATATTGTCAGTGAAAAATGAATTTGGTAACACCTAACCTATCAAACATCACAGCTCACTGACACAGTACACTGTGAGTATTGGTTGTTTACTCTTGTGATTATGTGGATGACTGGGAGCTATAGCTCACTGCTACTGTCAAGCATCCTACAGAGTACTATACTAGCCAGAAATAAGATCAAAACTAAAGGAAGAGCTCCAACATGGCTGACTAGAGGAGGTGCTCAGAGAAGTTTCACTGAAGCCACAGGACACTGAAAAGGGGAAGCACTGCCACCAAGGCTGGTCTGCACTGCTCCAGGTCGTATCCCCTTGGGAGCAGCCATAAAGAGAACATTCCCACACAGCCTAAGGCAATGATGGCGAAACTTCCAGAGACAAGTGCCCAAACTGCAACCCAAAGTCCACTTATTTATCTCAAAGTGCCAACACTGCAATTAAACCTGAATGCTGAGGTTTTCATTTAGAAAACACAATTCATACATTAACATCTTTTGTCCTAAAAGAAAAACAACACGGGTGGATTTTTTTCTTTGATTTACTTGGTGCTTATTTTATTTCCCTCTTCTTGTCTGCTATTTTGTTCCTTCAACTCAAGATTCCATAGTAATACTATTTTCTTATTTTTTATTTGTTTCTTCCACTTTTTTAATTCTTCTTTTCAACTTCCTTGTTCACTATATTCTGCTCTCTCTCAGTTACTTCTGTCTTCTTTCATATTAACCCTCCTTCCTCTCTATTCTTTTTGCTCTTCTTTCTCTTTAACTCACCCTATCTTCCCTTGCCTCATCTCCACTTTACAGGTGGACAAATACATCGAAAGGTTCAGACAACCTCATAGCTTTCCTCAGTCCCCAAGTATACCTCCTTCCTTCTATATCCTGTCACTACCCCCACAAATATCTTCTTACACCCCTCAACATTAACCCTTCAATTCAACTAAAAGACCTCCAAAAGAATCTGATCCTCCAATTTTTTTCATTTTTCACCTATTTCTCCTACTTACCTCTCCTCCTACTGACTTACACTCCCCATCCACCTATCTCTTCATCTCTTCTCTTCACTGTTCCTTCCACACTCCAAATTAACTGCTAATAACAACAGAATATGGGCTGCCAAAAGTATTGATAAAGTCTGAAAGTATCACATATAAGCAATGTATGATAAGATCTGTTGATGCAGTTAAAACCAGTAGTAATTCTTTCCTCAAAACACAGTGACAGGATCCAAGTCACTTAAATTAAATAGCTTAACAGATAAATGTTATCTCTGGACAAATAAAGCTGAAAATATATCACTGGAAGGCAGTATCTAACTTAAAATATCTTCATATCAATTAAAATCTCTCTTCACCCTAGTTAACCTCAACCCCCAGCATAAAACACACACACACACACACACACACACACACACACACACACACACAAAACATACACACACACAAACATGGGAAAACAAAGCAAAAAAAAGGCAAGGTCTTCTAACTTTCCCAAGGCAGATTCAGGGAGTAACTAAGAGAAAGGCAAACACCAGGCAGTGAAGCTTTACAAACTGATTAGAAACTTCTATAAATTATTTCTGTAAATGTCCTGATGTCATTTGTGCTGACCCCTGCTTTTTACTCACATCTTTAATTCTTAAGTTATGTTTCTTTGAGTTGTCTTGTAGCCATTGAATTGTTACTTCCTGCTTCCTTGTTATTTTTAAGAGATCTTTCCTTTCATGATCACAAGTTGCAAACCTGTCTTCAAGGTTTGAAAGTCTATCTTCAGTTTCTTTCAAATGTTTTTGATAGCTTTCAATGGAGTTTTTAATTTCTTGGCTATCTCTTTGAATCTGCTTCATGCATTCTAAATCTCTCTTATATTGTTCATCTGTGGTTTCCCTCATTTTCCTATGTTCCTCTATTTTTTTATCTGTGTCTTCTTTAGAGGTGCTTAGTAATTCTTTTATTATGTTTTTCATTTCTTCTTTTACTTGGGATAGTATTTCTGTTCTAATTTATTTTATAGCCTCATGAAATTGTTTCTTTACTTCATTTGACATCACTTCAGACATTTTAGGTGTACAACTCCCGATCTCTTCCATGTTTACCTCTCCTGGACTTGTGCTGCTCAGGTTGGATGCCAGAGACTGCCTTTTCCTTCTTCATCTTGACATATTCCTGGGTTCTTCCATACACGTGGGTAGTGGGGTCCAAGGCACTTCTGGCATTGGCTACAATTTCTCTGAAGGGAGACTATTTGGTTTTTGTAGCCAGTGTTGCCTATGGGTATCTGATGGTGGGCACCTGTGCTTCTGGAGTGAGTGGGGTACCTACCCAAAGGGCCCTTGGAGTTTGCATGGGGGTGGAGCCAGCCAGGGCCTGTGGGCCTAAGCTGGCTGTGATCTTATGCCATGTTCTCTGGAACGTGCATGGGAACGGGACTCAGTCCAAGCAACTTGTGTGGGTCTGCACCCAACCTGGAGCTGCTGGAAGAAGCCAGCAGCAGTCCTGGCCCCAGCCTTATCCTGCCCGACTCCAAAATGGCTCCCAGTCAATCTCTCTCTCCCGCAGGAGGACTGAGTCCTCTGCATTCACCGACAGCCAACACAGATCTCTGCATCCGCCACTCTCCTCCACCACTGCGCCTCTCCACAGAGACCTCTGGGGTCGACAGCAGCCATCGCCACCACAACCTTGTGTCCCCAGGCTCCCACAGCTCATCTCACAGGGTGAGTCTGGCTCCAGGCTAAGGCACTGCCAGCTACCACCTTCTTCTTCATTTAAGTTTTTCTTTTTACTGTCTCTGTGGGCTTCAATTCACATTTTAGATTCTTCCTGAGTCCAGGGGATCTACTTCCTTCTTGTCCTCCCCATGATGCTATATTCCAGCATCTGGACTGTTTCTCTCAGACAGTCTGTCTACTCTGCTGTTTACTGTTCTGCCATCTTCCCGGAAGTCAAAAAAGAAAAAACACTTTTAAATGATAAGTAAAAGATCTTCTCTGAAGGAGTTAACCACCTCACTCCACTACAACTTACCCTTTCCCATACAGCTTAACGAATCAGCAAGAATACTCATTTCTCACAAGACTGTGCACAAAGGAAAAGAAATTATTTCAAAAGTCTATATCCTGGTCTGGGAGTATAGCTCAGTGGTAAAGCATTTGCCAGCATACATGAGACCTCAGTTCAATTCCCAGCACTACAAAAAACAATAACAAAGTGTACTCATTACGCCTTATCATAAGAATAATCGAGAGAAGCATGCTTAAATCTTACCTTTATTTTCATCTGTCTTCACAACTTGGACAAAACCTCTTCTAATGAAATATTTGAAAGCAGGAGCCCGTTTCTCCAGGTTTTCATCAAAGATCCAGAGGTTGACCCGAGCCCGAGTGATGGCAGTATACAGCTGTTTCAGCTCTCCATTAAGAAGCTAAGGATAAGATTGAGAACAGAAATGATAAGCTTCTTGCTCACAGCTACAACATGGTTCTTTACTAGGTTTGCTCTGGTTTTGGAAAAATACGAAAGTGAAATTTTAAAAAAAGTATAGCACAGATATGAAGAAGATAGCAGGTGATTGGTAGGTACAGAACAAATAAGTGAGGCTTTAGTGAGGTTATAAGAAACTCCACCTTTTCCCTCCAAAAAGTCAAATAAGCATGACCCATTTGAATCTGCTATAATTGTTTTAAATTTTAATTCTGAAATAATCATAGATTTACCAGAAGTTACAAAGATAGTGTATCTTTCATTCATTTTACTCCAGTGGTTCATTTTACACAATTATTGTGACTTATTTTTAAAAATTAAACTAGTCACACATTTCTACTATAATTATCATTAGGACTAGACTACTCAAGACCTATTCCATGATGGCATCAAAATTTGATTACAGCTGAGTTCCAAAGGTGAAAAGAAGGTACTACCCTTCCCCTTCCACTTTCAAACAGCATTCCACTCATCAAGCCCAGATATTTGCTGAGAAAAAGGGAGTTTTCCAACAATGAGATTTCCATCCCCCCTTTTCTGCACTCCTCTCTCTTTTGTTGACATAAAGAAAGACCAACCAAGTGCAAGGCTCCACTTTTCATCTCATTTTCTCTTCTATACCTTGTTTACGAGATCCATGTCAAATAAATGAGAGGACAAATGGTAGAATTTTACCTTGTACATTTCTGGATTCACTGTGAGAGACCGAGCCTGAGAACTCAGTTTCTCCAGGGGCACTTCAACCAATGGCCAGTTTCCAACTCTTGAGTCAGATGCTGAAGGTGTGAATGAAGATATGATCTTCCATTCCTTGTAAGCCTGAACAACAATGATGAATTAAAGACCAACAGAATATGCTTTTGAATAGCCTTCCCAAGCTTCATGGAAAATTGAGCCCCACTTGAAGCATCAGGCTTTCAACTATATGAGAAGGGGAACACAACGTGGACTCAAAATGGATTGGAGGAGGATATGACAGGCAGACATCAAGGAAGTTACCATGAAAATTCCCTGGACCTAGATAGCTGAGAATCCAAGTAAATGTGTCCACTTTGGAGAAGAACAATAAGGACCCAGGAAGTTATTCTAATATGAAGAACTTCACAATATGGACAGGGGAATCCTTGCCCTTTCTCATAATATGGTTAAGAAATGCCATTTAGGGTCAGCAGTTGAAACACATGTGGCAGAATTTTCTAACCAAGTTATTCAACCAAGGATGGAAGAAAATTGAGATGCTGTGAGGTATACTGTCCAAGGTACATTCAGAGATCAGACAGGACAAATTCATAACAGTTCTTCCACTTATTAACTATGTGACCTTGGACACACTGATTTTCCTGCTCTATAAAATGATGTGACCACTTAATTTGGGGGAGGAGAAATAAAAGAAGTTAATCAATGCCAAGTGTCTAGCACAATGCTTGATATTTTACCCATTTTTTTTCCCTTTAACTTCAAAATCAAGGTGACTACGTAGGATGGAAGTAGGCAAATATTTTCCTTAAAAGGTCATACAATAATTATTCTGGGATTTTCAGGTCATGAGGTCTCTCTTGGAACAACTCAATTCTACCACTGTAGTATTAAAGAAACCACTTGATGTGAGTGAATAAGTGTACTGTGTTCCAATAAAACTTTGACTGTGTACACAAAATTATATTTCATATTATTTCTATGTGCCACAGAATATTATTCTCCTTTGAGCTTCTTATAGCCACTTAAAAATGCAAAATCCATTCTTAATCCATAGAATATATAAAACTAGGCAGTAGACTAGATTTGCCCCTCAAGCTGTGGTTTACAGAACCCAGCAAAGCTGAAATGCCCAAATTACATGCAGTATATAGAATCTAAAATTCCTAAGAAATTTCAGAGTTTGTACTTTATTGTGCCTTCTAATAGTGACTAGTTAACTTTCTCAGCTTTTTCCTTTTTTTATAAAATGGCGCTACTCTCCATCTATGTAACTTCTCAAGGAGCTGAAAAGATCAAGTGAATACATTTTATCTGCTTTAAATTACCTATACCACATAAACTGTGTGGTTAAATTAAGTTAAATGCCTTAAACTCTGTCCATTAAATAAGAATGGTTATACTAAAAAAAAAAATTAGAATTTAAAATAGCAGAGAACAAGGTCCTGAGTTCAATTCCCAGTACAAAAACAAAAATAGCAGAGAAAATATTAGCAGCAATGTACAGCTTCTCAGAGACTTTGAACTGAGACACCTAGAAAAAAACTTGGTGAAAAGAAAAAAAGATCTATGAGATCAGGAGGGAGCTGATAGGAAAACTAGACACTACAGACAAGATGGAGAAATGGAGTACAATACAGAGAAAAGAACAAAGCAATCTGGAAAGCTGACCCTGGCTCCCATGGAGGGAAACCTATCTCTGCTGACACAAGATAAGTCTGAAGAGGGTCAGAAGCCTAAGGGAGAAACTATAGACTAGGTCAATAGAGTTAGCCCCAATAAAAGCCCACAACTATTATAAACTACAAAAACAACTTCGGGTTTTCCTCAGAAAGGGACTCCTTCTTCAAGGTTGGCTAGAGTTGGAGAAGAAACCCAGGGCAGCACTGGCCATATCTGAGATTTAACCAGGAGCCATTTTGAAAAGGGGTTAATTATTTAAGAGTGAGCTATAAAACAAGTACAGAACAATACTTCAAAGTCTTTGGTGTCATCCTACCACAGTGACTAGGTGGGAGAC
This sequence comes from Cuniculus paca, assembly GCA_004365215.1. Taxonomy (NCBI): domain Eukaryota; kingdom Metazoa; phylum Chordata; class Mammalia; order Rodentia; family Cuniculidae; genus Cuniculus; species Cuniculus paca. The sequence continues at coordinate 10,144 of RJWT010001057.1, forward strand.
AGCCAAAAGAGATAGTCATGGACAGAGTACAGGCTAGACATTGACCCCACCTCTGAGAAGTTTATGCTCAGGCCTGGAAAGATGCAGGGGTCCCACTCTCATTAATGAGAACCCAGTCTGGCTGTGAGACTTTCAGAAAGGACTGGGTCTGAAAGCACGGGCATGAAGTCCAGTGGTCTGCTTGAATCGCTATCCCACAGCCTGCATCCAGCACAAATCTCAGGGCTCTGTTTGCTTACTCCAACTATGAACCTGAGCAGGAATATGGCTCACCTTGGAAGATTGCCACAGCCTGAAGCATATCAACAGTAAACTCTGGAATTGGGGGTGGAGGGGCACCTCACAAACTCACAAGACATAAAGAAATCTGTGATTTGGGGCACAGAGAAGAACGCAGAAACTGGAACTGCCAGAGAGAGTAAAACCCTGCAGCAAAAATCATTGACTGACCACACTTACCCACCCCAGGAAATGCAGGGCAGGATCCAGCTTTCACACACAAAAAAGCAAGTGTGAAAACAAAACAGATCTCAGCAAAGATTCTGTATTCCTCAGACCATATCTAGCAGATCACAATAAAATAAGCACACATTCAAAAACAAAGATTTTTTTTTTTGGACACTTATTTTCTTTTTTGGCTTTTTTTTCTTCATTAGTTTTTAAGGGTTTGGGGTCTGGGGTTTTTTAATTTTGTTTTGTCTTTGTTTTTTGCTGTTTTAATCTCTTTTTCTTGTTTATTTTTTCTATTACTTTTATTTATTAATTTTCTATTATTCCTTAATAGGATACTTTGTCTCACTTTTCTCTCCTTCTTATTCTTTTTCAAATTTCACTTCTTTCCAATGGTGCTTTTATTCTTTGATTGGTTTAAGTCCCTTTCCTACTATTTGATTGCAGTATGTGAGAAAATAGGAACAGCTCTTTTAAAAAATGGGACATTATGGTAGCCATTGCTGGTTTCTTGTTGTCCGACTTGAAGACCTCTAATGCTCTTTTGTTTTATCTGGTTTTATATTATTTTGTTTTGTTTGAGTTTATAGTCTGTAAATGTATGAACAACCATTTTGAAGAAAGCAAGAGACACTAAGGTAACCATTGTTAATCTCCTGTTGTTACATTTTGAAAACCTGTATAGCTTTCAGTGTTCTGTTCTGAAATGCTATATTATGTTTGACTCTATTCTGTTTTGTTTTGCTTTGTCTTGTTCTGTTTTGTTTTGTTCTATTCTCTTTAAAATAAATTTAAAAAAATTTCACTTCTTTCATTCTTCTGTTCCCTGCCCAATTCATCTTTAGTAGTAGTAAGCCTTATAATTTTTAAATATTTAGTTAACCCTATACTATTATCCTTGAATTGCTTTCTATTATTAATGGTGGTACAGTTGTTGCATTTAGTATATATTTGCTGTACGTTAATAGTTGGTTTTGTCTTTGTGTCTAAATTGTAATTCTAGATCTCTTTTCTGTAGTTAAGGATGGTACTGTAGTAACTCCCACTGTTCTTATGGTATATCAATATCCAGTTTGTCTTTGACACTATCATTGTTGCTGATTTAGGGTTAGGGTTAGCTATTGTCAGAGTGACACAATTGTTGATGTTAATGAATTTTACTGTATGCCAGTATCTGGTCTGTCTTTTGTGTCATCAACAATACTGTGATTCATTTTTTGGAGAACTGGGTGCCTGAGTCAATTACATTGCACCCTCTTTCCCAAATTAATGGAGGTGGTCAGATCCTGGACAGAGACAAAAGTCCATAGTTAACCACACTCAGAATGCACCACTAGAAAGCAAAGACTAAATAAGGAGATCTACATGCTAGCAACAAAACTATTCTACTGTCATCACCCTGCAAACCTCAGCACACACACACAAAAAAGAAACAAATAGAAATATAAGAAGAAAAGGCAGGAAAATGCCTCCAACTCTTCCAACTCCCCCACAACTGATCAATGGGGAGGACATCAAAAACCATGAATTATACAAAATGACAAACAAGGAAACAACAAAAAAAAATCAATAAGGTGCTCAGTAAATTTAAAGAAGATAAAACTAAACAGTAGAATTAAAAATAAAATAATCAGTGAGTTTACAGAAGACACTAAAACAAGCTAGCTGAGCTAAACAAAATGATATAAGTATTAATGACAAGGTGTGTACTGCCATGTTTGGCCAAAATTTTCTTTAGAAGCTTTATTGTGTAAGTAAGATGAAGCAGGTATTACCAAAAAGTTCATTTTGGCACTTTTCTTCAATCCATGCAACTCATTGAGGCTTTAGTAGGAGTTCAAGCTCAAGCCTTTGCTATTTTTAGGATCAAAGTAGTACAGAATAGTTGGACCTTTCTTTCTTTTCTTTCTTCCTTTTCTCTTTCTTTCTTTCTTTCTTTCTTTCTTTCTTTCTTTCTTTCTTTCTTTCTTTTTTGGTACCTGGGATCAAACTTACTACCTCACGCTTACCAGGCAAGCGCTTGAGCTACTGAGCTAAATCCCTGGCCTTGGATTTTTCTTTCATGAAGACCATCACAAGTTACAGATATTTATATCTAGAGCTCCTTCAGCTTTTTACTGGCACATGCTTTCAACTGACACTTGATGAAGGGCAGGAATGACAAAGTCTTCTTCCTTCCTTTTAGGAAAGCCTCAGTCTTGACCAATGAATTTATTATTGAAGGAAAAATACTCAGAAATTAAAAATTGTTCCAAGATTAATGAATGTGCATCACTTTTGTTAGCAAATTCAGAAGAAAAGGAATACACATGAGGAATAGCAATGATACAGTAATTCCAAAAGAATCTAGAGGCCAACACACATGTGAAGCTTTAAAAAGAAGTAAGTCTAATAGGAAAAGATTTATAATTCAACTATCTGAGTTCATTTATAATTCAACTATCTGAGTCTGCTACCTGTATTAGCACTATAGACAATTTAACTAATATCAGTGGCTGGGCATGGTAGCACAGGTCTATTATCCCAGCACTTGGGAGGCTGAGGGAGGAGAATCAATGTGAATTTGAGACCAGCCTGGACTATATAGTGATTCCAGGACACCCTGAGCTACATAGCGTGAACCTGTCTCAAAAAAAAAAAAATTTCAATGACTTTTGGCTTTACCTATAAAATAAGGGTAATAAATAAATAAACATATATATTTATATATGACATATATATTTATTCAAAAAGTACTTTATAAACTATAAGAGCCAGGGGGGTTTAGCTCAGTGGCACAGTACCTGTCTGGCAAGCATGTGGCCCTGATTTTGATTCCTGGTACCGAATAAATAAATAAATATAAAACACCCACAGCAACAGTAGCCACATGTTTTATTAGAGTAAATTTATATTTAAAAATGACCAGGAAAACAGAGATGGTGATTTGTAGAAGACTACATGGGCACCTCTCCTTGAATGCAGAACAATTGCTGCAACATTAGTTAAACTGAGTCTTATTTCCATACACTGATATGTACTGAGCTGGCTATGGTATATCCTTCTCTCTTCAATTGGCACTAAGCAATGCAAATAAGGCCAGCTGAAGTACTGATATGTAATCTTTGGGGCCATTCTGACAGTCTCCTGTTTCCTCACATAGTGCTCTCTGTTAAAGATATGAGCACATTGGGGCAGGGCATTTAGCTCACTTGCATAAGCACCTGCCTGGCAAGAGCAAGGTCATGAGTTCAATCCTGGTACCAAAAAAAAAAAAAAAGATACGAGCACAGCAGAATGGCAGAGCCAGTCAGTGCCAGGAATGTCAACTGGGTATGAGCCTCAAAATAAAGAGGCTATGAGTCCCCAGGGCGCAAAAGTTTACATATCAGAAACTGAAGCAACAGCCTCCAAAAACAATTCAATTGTAGCAGACTGTGGAGAGGGAGAATTAGACCTGCCCCGATAGAAACAGTGCTATGCTGGTGCCACCGTGGGACCGGGACATCCAGAACTAAGCCTCTCCCTCTATTTCAATGATAGTAAGATATACATGTTAGCCATTTTGTATTTAAAATAAATAAATAAATAAATAAATAAATAAATAAATAAATAAATGTTTCATTGAAAAAAAATTCAATTGCTACCTTAATTGAATTATGCAGATTGATCCTTGTGTATGTCATTCTCCCTGCGTTTTGCAAAGATTCTTTTCTGTCTCCCTGACTAGCCAGTTCAAGTTACTCAGGTAGTTCCCACCATCCTCACTGTCACTCATCCTTGAACCACCCGTTCTTCGCAAGATAATAAATTCTGGAAGAGGCATTGGATCAAGGCCTTTGTCCACATATCCTCACTGGGATAGGGCTTAGGACCCCTTGGCTACCCTTAACTTTGAGTAAGTCTTGGTGTCTTTATTCTCGCCATGGGTTGCATTGGAGGTAGTAGATTGATTAACTTGCTGGAATTCCAATAACTTCTCAATGGGATTACAAATACAATTTTTTGGATTGTGAGGAAGACTGGAAAAGGGATTATAACACTCAATATTTGGGATTACAATAGTGATTCTATTTAAAGGGTCATAACTGGGGCATATTTTAAAGTATTGAAGACAACAGTGCTCCTGACTTAGGTATAAGACACATGCTTCAAGCATGCACCATGTGTAATACAAAGTCTATAACAGAGACCAGTACACAACCAGATAAGTTCCCAAAGAAGACTCCATAACACAGTCTGCTGCCAGCCTGAGTCCTCCAAAAAAGATGGTGGTAAAAAGAAACTGGTGGCTAGAAAATCCAGGATAATGGTCTTGAGTTAGTGGCTCCACCAATAATAAACTAAGTTTGGGGAGAAAAGGACTCAGGAGGGAAGTCAAAGCAATGCACTGACATAAAGATCAATGTCAATCAGGAAAGTCTTGGCTGTCATGATCTACATGGGCGGCAACCAGTGGTAGTGAAGCCATGCCAGAAAAGGGCTCCCAGGCAGGGTGGCTGTTCTAGTTCATCATATTACCTGATTCAACAGGAAGGAACCAAGCTTCATTTGTCTTCTTGGAGTTATCTTTCTATGAACTGACTTTCCCCAGTTCTGTCCTCATAGGGTGAAAATTGCTAACCTTGCTTTCATTTGTAAGGCTCTCCTTAGAGCATGCTCCAAGTTAGGCATCCCTAGTAGCCAAGGATAACAGTAGCTAATGAAAATTGTAAACTGGCACTTGAGCAGTAGGTATTCAGAAGACAGATATAAGAGAGCTAGGAAAGGCACAGGGAAAACTAGTTCATGACATACTGTGATACAACTCATAGTCATTGCCTAAACCCACATCTAAGAAACACATAGGCAATCCTCTAACACATGAACAGACACCTGTGACAATTCTCTTATCCTCAGCTCCAAATTCTTCCCCAGAGTGAAAGTTCAACTCAAACATAGACTTCAGTATGACATACCTCAGAATCAGTAAAAAAGTTATAAAGGAGAACATCATCAAATTCCAAGCCTTTTGCTTCATAAACTGTTAGCACAAGTGCTAACCCCAGCTCTTCTGGAATTTTCTCCTTTGCCATTTCATTGGCAACGAGGATTACCTGAAGAATAACAAAACAGCATCAAATTCTATAAAGAAAAACAATGGTAAAATTCTATCTGTTTCATTAAGGAAAGATAATATCTTTAATAAGTAATGGCCAGCAAGGACCTGACCAGCCAGGACAGGGAAAATATTAAAACAATTAAGTCAATCACATATTTCTGGAACTCATCCGTTCTGTGACAGGGGCTACTGAATACTACCTTGTAGAATGATCACCATCTCGAACTTTATTTAAATTGTAAACTGTCTTTCACTTCAAAACATACAATCCCAAGAAGCTCACCTGGTGGGCACCAAATTCAATGGGCTGAGTTTTTCTTTTGTTCCCTCTTAGCAAAATTGCCAAGTCGCTTACACTACAAGACTCCAGAACAGTTGGTTTGGGACCATCAAAGAGGCCAGAATCTCTGGGAAGGCGATCAAAAGACTCTGGGAAATAATACTGAAGTAAATCTACCACTCCGGATGCCAAATTGAGGATGCCTAAGATAAAACAGAAAACACATGTCAGATACTACACAAGCTATCTAGGTTTTTTTGATTGTTTTGTTTTGGAGGGATTTGCTTGCTTGGTTAGTTGGTTTTCTCCTGAGAAGTAGTACTGGCCCTGGCATTATGTCTAATTGCAAGTTTATTTCCAGTACCCATTTGATCACCACTGTGGCCCCAAGCCATACAACTCTGGCTACAGTACATAAAAGTTCCTGAGCTGAGAGGGTTTTGTGGGACCTCATTCCCAACTTATAGTCATATTAGAAAAAAATTACCTCCTAAAGGGGACTCAAGGGAGAAATGTAATTTAAGCAATTAGAGCTTTAGAATGCACATATAAAGAGATAGTGTAGACTAACTGTGGTTGAAAAAAATACCCTGTCTCCTTTCACTGGTGCTTAGAGCACTGAAAGCAACATTACCATGGTAACAGCAGCACTGAATGTTAGCTGCAGGAAACAGCCAAGGCCTCCATCATCCTTTGTCTGCAGGTTTATACTTAGCTGAGAGAGGACTACACTAAGAAAAATTGTCAGAGCAGGAGAAAAGATTTTTCAAAGAGCTTGTTCATCAGATACCATTTCTTGTCTAAGCTCTGAAGCGACAATGACTAAGCACCTACTATACAATAGTCATCATCTTCATAAAAATTATTCCATTTAATCTGCATAGCATTGCAGTGAGACAGATGAGACAACTGAACTTTTTCAAATGGGACTCCAAGGTCTGAGAAGTTAATAAATACCACTAAGTGATGGAATCTGAAGCTAGGTTGACTGCAGATATTCCTGGGTCTCTCCACTTCTCTTGGGGGTCATGTGCCCTTTGCCTTAGCAGACAGATTACAATGGGCCAAAAGAACACCACTAAATGGGCCTATATGTCTCTCTTGCTACTACCAAATAGTAGGGGGAAATTTTACTCTCAAATGCTATAATTATTAAAAGTATATAACGTGAAACAATCATGAGTATATATAAAAACTGCGAAATCTAAACAAATCAACTGCTACTGTGATTTCTTCTTCACTAAGAGCTAATAAGGACCAAAGATTTACATTAATGAGAAAAATCAGAAAAGAGCCCAAAAGAGTTTACTACAGTGAAAACCAGAAATCCACTTAATAATATTCAGGAAATTAGGTAAGTAATTTTTCATATAGCCATATTCAAAGAAAAAAAAACAGTTTAACCATAAAAATGAATGAAATACAAATACATGCTATAACAAGGGTAAACCTTGAAAACATACAAAGTAAAAGAAACCAGACACAACACACTACATACTGTGTCATTCCATTTGTATGCAATGTCCACAAGAGACAAATCCATTGAAAAAGAAAGGTGAGTTTTCGCCATGTAGTAGTAGGAAAAGGGCAATGAGGAATGAACAACATGGTTACAGAGTTTCTTGTGGTAGTGATGAAAATATTTTGGAATTATTTAGTGATAAAGATTACACATCCTTGTGAATACATTAAAAAACCACTAAATTGAACATTTCAAATGGATGTATTTTAGCTGGGCATAGTGGCACATGCTTGTAATCCCAGCACTCGAGAGGCCGAGACAGGAGGATCATTACAAGTTCAAGACCAGTCTGTGTTACAAAGTGAGTTCAAGACAGCCTGAACTGCATAATGAGACCCTGTCTCAAAAAGATCAAAAAATAGTAATAATAGATTTTTAAAAAGATGTATTTTATGCTATGTTAATTTCAATTTAAGGGATGAACAAAAGATGGAGAAAATATTCTCTAAACATACTATGTGCTAACCACATATTCAATAAATATATGTGTAATAGATATAATATATAATATATATATAAGATGAGAAGGAAACAAAATATTTAACATACTGAGAAAATAAATCCCAATATACAAAATCAACAAAGAATGTGAAGGCAAATTTCATTAAAAAATTCTTACAAACCAATGAGAAGAATAAATTATTAAAAACTAAACAAAGAACAAGAACAGACAATTTGCAGAATACAAAATGATCAGTAGTCATATGAAGATACCAGAAAACTAAAAATTGAAAACACTAGGAAAGCAAGGCAAGAGTGAAAGAATTTCAGCCTAGATTCAAAGGGATCTGCTCAGGAAGTTTCAGTCCAGAATTCTGTGTCATAATTAAATATAAAAAAAGACAGTAACTTAATAAAAAAAAAGACAGTAACTTAATACCTACATTGGAATCTGGATAGCAAATTGTGGTACAGCCATAAAATGGAATACTAACAGAAGTTGTAAATGTATAAACTGATGTTCCACATTATCAACATGGAGAAATCTCAAAAACACAATGCTTGACAAAAATACGCAGTTACATAAAGATATGTCTGGCATTATTCTACTAAATAAAGTCTTTAAACATGTAAAATAATAATTCATACTGTTTGTGAATTGTCATAGGACACACTTGAAGAATTTGTAAGAATCTATAAACCATAAAGGAAAGATTCTGGCATTACTTTTGTATTGCTTAAGCCCTTTCTGCCTCAGTCTCCTATGTACAATAGGAACAATGTGTAACTTATAGGGCCGTTGTGAGGATTAAGCAAAGTACTATATGTAAATATGTAAATTGTTTGGCATCAAAGGGACATAACAGATAAAAGTTATAAGTGCCTGATTGTCTCTCACTACCTCTTACTCCTAGCTTTATTGTTTTCCCTTGAAAGGAAAGCTGTGTTAAGTATTAATGGCTTATAACTGGTATAATCTTTTACATAGATTAAACAGGTACTTCTAAGGTACTTTGACAAAAGCAATTTAAATGTCTCCCTGAAATATTTTCATGTCACAGTAAACTCTTTAAGACATAATTATTTAAAGGTCTATTTTTATGTAATCACATCGTCACTCATCAATTTATGATGAGTAGTGGCAGAAATCATAAGATCTCTTGTTCCTGAGTGTATTTACTGACCAATTCCAAAATACGACTCTTGTATCAGTTGGAAAACCCTAACAAGAGCTAGCCTGCAACTTCAAAAGCAGCCCAAGGTCATTGCCCAAGCAATCCCCACCCCTAATAGGTTACCCCAAAGCCTGGACTTACCAGAATGGGACCTATAATTCTGATACAGCTGGTGGATCCTCTTGGGCTTCCGGACAACACATTGCTTATCTGCACTGCTTCTGCTGGCATAGTGGAAGAGAGAGCGCAGATCACTGAAGCGGAAGGCCACACCTTTCATGATGCTCTGTGCTGTGTCTCCAGTGAGGAACATGGCATTCGGATCATTGATACATTTCATCAGCAGTGCCAGCTCTGCTTGAGTGAAGTCCTGAATCTCATCACCGTAGAGCTCATGGATGGACCAGGGGAGGACATTAAGCTTCAAAAGCCTTTGGGACAGGTTGTACAGAACATCCTCTTCATCAAAATAACCTTTCTGGGACCTGATCTGCTGATACAGACAGAAGAGGCTGTAGATCTCACTCCGATCTTCCTTGAAATTGGGGGACCGTTTCCTCCCTAGTTTTTTATATGCTTCCTCAGTAAGACTCCCATGGGGACAGCTTAGGGCCTCAAAAGAACCCTTCAGAAAAGATTTTATTTCTTTCCAAATCAGTGCAGGGTTGTAGGAGGTTTTTCCTTTGGTCATTTTGGGCCATATTTCATTGGTGAACACCTCAAATGTAACATATACCCGGGGATCACTGTCACCTGTACGAGTTTCTACAGATTTATCCTCCTCACTATAGTCCCCATCAGCCTCAGCCTCCTCTTCATCTTCTTGCCAGTTGGAGATGGTCAACTCTTCCTGTGTGGACCATCCAACAATGGTTCTTTTCAAGCTTCCATCTTCATTTCTTAGAAAAAAAGGCTTTGGCAGAGAGGCATCAAGTAGGAGGAGCAGCTGTTTGGAGGTGACGAACAGAGGAAAGTTCTCATCTCTTAGGTCCTGGAGTTTGTGAACATTGGGTTCTAATGGTTTGTAGTGACTGGTGGCTTTGGTAGACTTGGAAAGCTCAATGAAATTCCTTTGGACCTCCTGGCACAAGACGTGGTTCTTGGTCACAAAGATCTGATGCAAATGCTCCAGTTGATGAGGATGTTCAAGCACACATCCTTCTGTCACCTGGTTGTCCCCTCCTGGCTCCACATGGGCTCCCTCAGAACAGACTTCACTCTCCTGCTTCTCCTCTACGCTGTCTACTGTTTCTACTTCACTGGAACCTTTCTGTTCCTCATCTTCTTCCTCATCTCCCTCCCTAACTGAACCCTCTTTTCTAGGTCCTGTTTCCAACCTTCTCTTTGGCCAGGTTTGTTTAGTCAATAATGGGCTTCCTGACTGTTCAGCTTTTTCCCAGTAAATGTGGAATTTCTTCCACAACCTATATAAGCAACAAGTTGTCTTTCCAGTTCCACTCCGCCCTATAAGGATGATAGGTTCCAGTGGCTTGGGGTTGAGGTCAATAACCGCATACTCAAGTTCACCCACTCGGAAGGGATACTCTACTGTCACTGTCATATCATTAAGAATATTGAAGGCCATGTTGGTGCTGAAGCTGTGGAACTTCATGATGTTATACTCTGTCTCCACTGCACTGGCTGGGGGAAAGTACTCAGGATCCTTACACTCCCTGCTCTTCTCTGCCTCTGTGTCCTCCACATAGCAGCGGGGTATACGTTTTTGAATTTTATTGTTAGCAAACACTTGGCCTTTGTTGATACCCTTTAGCTTCTTGCGTAAGACACAGGACAAGCCCCGGTTATAGGCACTGCAGATGGCCATGATAGAGTCTGACAGTTTGCAGTGATCTAAGACAATGTCCCAGATACGAATGATTTCTGTGTAGACCCTCCCTGATTTCTCCATAGAGTATGTGTTCCGCTCTGTAGCAAAGATCTTCTCTGGATTTTCACTGCATCGAGGGGAGAAATCAATGGCAAGCTCCCACAGCATCCTAGCTCCTTTGTCCAACTTAGCTTCGAAGAGCTGGATATTTCCTTTCAGGTGCTTCAGTCGTTTTTGCAGGCCCTGGGTCCACTCCCCATTCCCTAGCTGTTGAATGGCAAGGATAATTTTCTTCTTTATAACCTTAGTCATAACCTTACTGGACAGTTTCTTCAGCATTTCTGAAGTACATTCGATTTCCCAGGTCATATTATCAAAGTCCTGGAGGCAGGCCTCAATCTCTTGCATGCTCAAGTTATCCTGATCATCACTGCCCACCCTTCCTCTGTTACCAGCAGGAGTAAGCTGTGAGGCCCCAAGGCCTACCTGTGCATGTCCATCCCCTGCCTCAGAAACAACAGAACTGCTCCCACTAGAGTCACAGATCCCCATACTCAAGGTGTGTGAAAGTTTGTCTTTCTTTCCTTCCATGCCACTTTGTACTTCCAGAGGCTCAGAGCACTGACGATAGTCCTTTGGGAAAGACATATCAAATTCAACCTGATGCATCAAAATTGTAATGTCTTGCACCAGACGGTCTCTCAGAGAGTGTGGCTTGGTGGCTTCAGGCTCCTGCCTGATTACCTGGCCATTAGGGAGAATTTTCCAACTGTCAGGAAGTTTGACTTCTTCAGAGAGGGTTCCCATAGTGAGGCCACAAGCGAGTGACTTAAAGGAATCCTGGGACTTGAGCTGAGATGTATGACCAGGAGCAGAAGACCTTGAGAGCTTCCCCAGGTGAGTAGCAGGGTCTTGTCGGCCTTTCCGCCTGCTATCCTCCAATGCTTTGTTCCAGGTCACAAGTAGAGCATCATTCTTCTTAATACGGTGCCGTACATCTTTGCCTTCTTTGTTTTTCAGGTTAAAGTTGATATTGAACCTCACCAGCAGGTCTATCAGTTTCTTCATGCGCTTTAGCATACCCTTCTGAAAGAGGATGTGCATCAGTGTGTTCCCATTGCTGTCCTGGATGTTTGGGTCAAGGTAGTAAAATTCAGTTGGGTTGGACAAGAATAGATCTAGCAGGTGGCTGAGAAAGTTATAACCAATGTCAGCTGAAAGACAAACAAAATCCTATGAATGCTGAGATATTCTTTTCAAGGTACCAGACCTTGGGTTTGAGAGAGGTGTCAACTGAGGGCATCTCAAAACTCTGACATCCCCCAAGTATCTGATACCCATTGAATAACCCAATGATTCTCAACCAATGGGAATTTGTTCCCTACTGAATAATTGGCAATGTCTGAAGGCATTTTTCACGGTCAAAACCAGAAGGGTGCCACTGGCAACTAGCAGGTAGAGACCGAGGATATTGTTAACTATTCTACAATATAAAGGATAGCCCTTGATGACAAAGAATTACCCATCCTAAAATTCAGTAGTACCTCCTGAAATAACTTTATAATATTCTAAATTTCAATAGTATCTCCTGAAAGAAACTTATAATATTCCTTTATATCAGTATTCTCTAAAATGTATAAATTAATGGAAAGTATCTGTGAGCTACTGACAAAGTGACTTTGAAATTTAAAAATCTTCAATGTACCCACCATGACTATTCACCATGATGGTCACTTCTTCCCCCTGCTATGGGTAAGAAGCAGGGATATATAGAGAGTGGCCTGGCCAAGAAATGGACCTTTTTCAGCTCACTAGTTTGCCCAAATTGAAAGATCAAAAATACAGCATCAACTCTAATATCCAGCCACCCCCTCAAGGAAGACTGCTTTAAAAAACAGGGCTTACTTACCATTGATATCTAGAAAAATGTGGAGTGCTGCATGCAAAGGGGTATCACCTTCCATGAGAGAAATATCACGGGGGTCTGCACCCTTGGTCAAAAGAAGATAAGCCAACTCAAAGTCTTCATATTTTAGGCACATAAGAAGTGGCCTCTCCTGGTTTTCCTGAAGTCCTTCAGGCAAGGCTGGAAGAAGGGAGAAAAGAATGGAACCTGTAAGCTGCATCCCTGGGAAGAGGTACAGCCTGGCTCACCCAAGGGGGCTGGGACTGCTTCTGCCATTTAGGTACAAGGGAAGAGCTGATGCTGACATCCCTGAGGTCCTAACGCCCTTTCTGAGAGGCAAAGGCTTCGCAGCACCCTCAAGGTGAAAGCCCTACTCCTTCAAGTGCCATGCCCTTGGGTCTTGCCCCTTTGCTTCTCCAGCCTCTCCTTTCCTTCCACCAAGGACCATAGTTCCCACTAAGTATTGCCCTAGAGTGACAGCAAAGCAGAAGAACAATGGAAATCTGCATATTTGCCTAATAACATATCTGACACACAGTTGGTGATAGGACATGAGCACATTTCTTACATTCTCTGCTTCTATTAAGCATTTACCCTCGATTGCTACCTTCCTTGACACCTCTTCACTCCCTATATCACCTTTCTTTTAGCTCAGTGTACACAAGCTCCGTGCCCTCACCTAAAAGCAGCCCTACCCACTATAAATCTGCAGCCCTTCTCTACTTGCCTGCAGCAGCTGCACATTTACCTCTGGTGACTTGGTTCCTAGCACCTGACCCTAAGAGATGTTCTATAGCGCTTGCCCAATCAATGAATAAAACAAGAATTCTATGAAAGCAATAGTTGTTGAGTGAAGACAGTTAACAAGAAAGGCATTTGAAGAAATAAACAGTAGTAGACACTCCATTTACCTCCTGAAAGCTGTGAGTAAAGCCAACACGTAAAGGTTTTGCACTTTGTATGATATGGTAATTTGAGGGCTGAGGATTCAATGTGTCATTGCTCCCTATAAAGGGTATTTCCTCTTACACAGCAAAGCAAGCAGAAAACCACACAAGGGTGAGAGAAGGTTGGTGTTTCTAAATTATTTTTACAATAAAACCCAATCTAGCAAAATATCTGCACACTCTGGACACTGTGTAGTCTTGTGTGATTGCTTCTTTCAAATCCCAACCCACTAATTTTTAAAAGAATGCCACAAAAATTGACAAAGAACCACACAACATAACATTCAGGGCAAAGTCTAACCAGAGGTTAGGTAGAGTTGACTACTGTGGGCTAACCCCGAACCAAGGATCTTCCACATATTTGATGTTTCTCACAAAAAAGAGAAAGACAACAGGAGAAATTGGAATTCACAAAAATCCAGGGTTTCTATTGGACAGTGATGGCAAACATTAGGGCTTTCAATGATACAAACAGCCTGCTGTGGCACACATGTCGTAGGTTCACCATCACTGCTATAGGGCAACTCATTTATGGGGCATTAACCTTCATCACTGTTTCAAAACAAGAAGATACAGAGGGCAAAACGAGGGAGAATTTCTTGATGTCTCCAAAATCAAAGAAAAGTCAGACAACTAGGACAACTCTCTGTTGTTTTCAAACTAAACATTCTCACCTCCACTATCTATCAGGAGGCCCAAGAGCTGTGTCTTCCGCTGGTCCCAGGTGCTGAGGTGGGGAATGATGGTGCAGATGTCAAGGTCCGAGAGGTTGCAGTCTTTAAGGAAGTAGTCTCCAAGTGGTGGTTCCCCACTTACTTTGCGGGTCAGCAGTAGCAGCACTTCGGGCCATTTCTTTTTTTTCAGTAATAACTTGATGAAGGTGTTAGCACAGTCTTGATTAATATCACAGATCAGGTCAGGAGGAATTTCTTCCAAAAATAAGAATAAACCACTCTTCAATAAAGGTTCATATGTTTTATCTTCCTCCCCCAACTATAACTCAACATATATAAGTAATTAACTTGGATTAAAGGTCAATACTTTTAAGCACTAGGTAAACTATAAGCAAGTAATTAATTACTTTAATGAAACTGTTTAACCACTGTGGATAAATTACTTAACCATCAGTGTAAGTACTGACCACCAGCCTCTGGAGATTAGAAATATCCTGTGGAGAACACAGAGCAGGCTCTAAAGACAGAAGAATGGCAGAATACTTGAATTCAGTGCAAATCCTGGAGTCAGGAAAAAGCCTGACTTAAACTTTTCATATTGAGTATGCCCTGATTAAAAAACAAAGAAATATAGGGAGATATTATAGAATAAATAAAAAGTCAAAAGTTTTGAGGTGATAATGAGAGAATAGCTTATCCCTCAATTCTTAGTTTTGTAACTAGTTATATGTAAGTGTTTCCTTCTGATCTTTGATGTCTGGAGACAGGATAATGGTAACACCATTTCACATGATGGTGAATTTGAAGTGTGAAAAATTTTTAAAACAGATCTTCAGTAAGTAGACTGCCACAGTTAGCAAATAAAAACAGGAAAATATAACCTTAAATTTGAATTTGAAATGAACAAATAAAGTTTTAGTATAACTCATGCAATATTTGGGACTTGCTTAAATTAAAAAGAAAATTATTATTTATCTGAAATTCAAGTGTCTAGAGCATTCTATATTTGATCTGGCAATCCTACTAGTTAGAAAGTAGGGAGGAAAAGTAGATAAGAAGAAATCAAAGATTACCTAAATAAGAGCAAATTGATTTGCATTTGCTAGTTTTTCCTTCCCATCTTTTTCTAAATTTTCTAAAATGAACATTCATTTTAATATTTATTAATTTAAAATAAGAAAAAATAAATAAAAGCTAGTCTATCATCTTATTTTAATAGGGATCAGAATAAAAGTGTAAAAGGCAAACTTTTAAAATAGACATTTTCAACTTTTATTCCCCAGAACCTATTCACTCATCTTTTGGTAATACCAGACTTCCACCCTTCAACACTCTCTACTGAGGTATGGGCAGCATATAACTTAGGCCAGAGCAATCAAGTACAAGGCCCTGAGTTCAATTCCTTGTACCAAAAAAAAAAAAAAAAGGCTCTCTGTCTTCCTGACTTCAATTTTTGGTTCAGAGACACACACTGTGATCAAAAGTGAAGTCTAGGACTTTTGTTCAAACCACTATGAGAGAGAGAAGGGTCCACAAGTCCAGAAATGCTACACAAGTCAGAGATTAGAGACCTGGATTTATTTCCACTGATAGTCTAAGGTGTAAAATGATCAGAGGACTGCTGAGTTGAAAATAGGAGATAATAAGTACATCCCTGCAGCCAACTCCAACATTTAGCATGACTGTGATTTTTTTTTTGACTAGTTAAGTCAATCTGAGTCTATTACTTGAAACAGAAATAGTTCTAAACATTCCACCCTATGGACAGCTAAGGATACAAAGAAG
>RJWT010001057.1:26331-52957 GCA_004365215.1 Cuniculus paca
AGAGAGCTCAAGAATATAGATTATAAGATACAAAGAACATTGAAGAAGTAGCAATTCCATCCTGTGGCCTCCTATGGGATTTTGATCAAACACCAATAAGTCAAGTGTTATTTTCACAGCCCTAAATAAATATAAATGAGGACAGTCTTCACAGATCAAATAATACTAGGTCCAAAACCTAACAATGCTCTTTAGATGTGGTTTGCACAGAATGTCTGCATCTAATAGAACTCATGTATAGTGGCCCTATCCTAGAGTCTTGGATATGCTCATTCATAGGCAAGAAAGGGTAATTTTAAACTCAAAATCACCAGCACTTTACCCTGACAGCTAAAAAGTATTACCACTTTATGAGCAGGATATTAGAATAAGCGTTTCACATCCATTATCTTATAAGGTTAGTTCCTCAGTGAAGCAGGGTGACAAAACTAAACCTTAAAGAGGTAAACAGCTTGTACAGCTAGATCTGGCAAGTAGAAGAGCCAAGACTCAGAAGTGTAAGTTCACGCCTTAAATACTATGATCTGCTGCATATACTGAAAAACATTTTTGCTCCTTTGACAATGAGTTCCTATATTCTCTATAAAACTGAGACATCTCAGTCTCTGTTTCTAGAATCTTCCACAGTTATCTGAAGTTTGTCATCTAAAGTTCTTTTCAATTTCCAAATTCTGTCATAAAGAAAAAAAATTAACATTCAACTCTATAATAACTTATATCCCAACAGTAGACAAAATCCATAGAAGAGAGAAGGATCTACGGTATATAAAAACCTACTTCATATGCAAAGAATAACTTAGTAGGGTAAATGAAAAACTAGTAACAAAAGTTACCTCTGGGGATGGGAGTTTAGAGACTAAAGTTCAAGTGCTCACGATAGACTTTTCACCGAAGAATGTTCTGTGTGGTGTGAACGTTTTACATGTAGATGCATTACCTTTATCTTTAGAAATTAACTTTTTAAGATTAAAAAAAAGAGTTTAGTTTTTGTGGTGCTGGGGGTGGAATCCTGACCTCATGCATGCTATGCATACATTCTTCCACTGAGCTACAAGTCCCCAGCCCCTGAAGAGTTTTAATGAGCGTAAGTCATCTTTAGCACAACTGAACTTTGTGAAGAAATATACCTTGTAGAGCAGAAAGGAGGCACAAGAACCTCTGAACTACTTTCTGCTTCAGAAAGTTCTTATGCAATAACCAATTTCCTGAGTTCATGTACTGCATCAGCTGCTCAGAGGTCTTCTGGAAAATACTGATCTCACTAGTAGTTCCATCACCATTGCTAAGTCCTGAAAAACACCACCAGGTGATGCTGCTGCATAAAGATCACAGCTGTAGCAGATTGAAAAAATAACAATTCTCTACCCTTCCAAGTGGTCACTTCCTTTGCAATATGACTTTGCAATTCTTCTCATCAAGAAATGGAAACTACTCCCACTCAACTAAACTTCCCTTAATTCTCGCCTGGCTTTATGACGTTATGAACAATAGACCACCGTGGACATGGTTTTTATGCCAGTAATAGCCTGGACCTTAAGAATCTTTGTATACCTCTATTGGCCATGAGAACAAGTCCAGGTTAGCTTAATGGGAGATAAGAGACAAGACACAACAAAAAGGGCATCAGTTCCTTATCCAAACTGAGCCTCACAGATGCTGATCAGTCAAGATCAGAAAAGACTGCACACACTTGAAAGAGTTCAACTAAAACTAAGAACAACTCAAACAAAATTGCTGACATACAAATCAAGAGCTAAATAAATGCTTCTTTTTTAAGCCACTAAACTTAGGGTAGTTTGTTCAAATAACTGATATAACAATTTGGGGAAGTCACAGCAAGGTGGTAGCTTAGCATGATGGCAACATCCAAGTATATACCAGCCACCCAAATCTGTTTATCATATTGGCAAGTAGAGAAGTCCAAGTTAAGTAAGGAGGCATCTCCCTGTCCAAGGAAGATGATAACATCCTTGGTTCAATTTATTAGGGAAGGTACTCATGATTACAAAATACCAATTGATGATGTGCTAAAATCATATTACACACTCAAAAGTCATTCTTAGTTTTAACAGAATCTTACTGAACAGAATGGGAATAAAACTGTACATCCAATTTCTCACCAAAGGAAAAGGGTTTGGCTCACAGTAGAACGGCTGTCATGGTGTGAAGAGATGAATTCATGTGCAGTGTCATATTCTACCAGCATACAAATATGTTTTAAAAAGCTAGACTATTTGAAAATGGGAGGAAAAAAATTTAAAAGCATTCAGACAGGTTCCCCAAAAGAAGACCCTGAGTAAAGGAATTGTGTAAGGGGAAAGACCAGAAAGGGAGTAGGGGAAGCAGGGTAAGAGTAGAAGAGGAAACCAAATGAAGGTATGAGTTCAGTCAAAGTCCTGCAGAGGGTGGGCTCAGTTTGGTCTGACAGGGGAGCCCTGAAGTATAACTCACACCTCAGAACTGTCCCCACATAAGACAAGGGAAATGGGGCTTCCTGGCCTCATATCTATTAGTCACTAGCTAAGGTTGTTTGAAAAGGATGGAAATTTCTGGGCACTTCTGGTTTGGAGGTGCATGAGCAAAACAAGCTCCAAAGCTGGATGTGATGTTGCAAACCTGTGATCCCAGCACTTGGGAGGCCAAGGAAGGAGGACTGCTGCAAGTTAAACACCAGCCAGAAGTATATAGCAAGATGCTGTCTCAAAAAACAAAACAAAAACAAACAAAAGAAAAACCAAGGCTTCCTAAACACAAAGACAATCCTTGAGAACAGGGCAAGCCTTGGTTGCTGGATTTTCAAAGTAAAGGCATACCAATGTCAGATAGCACACTGAAATGGTAAAGGGACCCAGGGGGCAGGGGAAGGGCAGGCATAACTCTGACATTATCTGATATACCTTCTGCTACACACCTGGATCACATTTTAACAAATCATGTCAGAACACCAGCAACAAGCACACACTAACTTCAGGGCAAAACCATTCATTGCTTTCTAATCAAGAGATCTTCAGGTGCCAGGTAGAAGTTGGGTCTGCTACAGCACCATACTCCAGGGAACAGAAAATGGGAACCATTTGCCAAGGAAAGAACCATATTACCTTAGCTGGAAGATCACCCTGAGATAGAAAACATGTGGGTAATGTAACAATGTCTGGCTAGCACTCTTGAACTATGCTGTATTTTCATTCTAAAATACAAAAAAACTCACAGTGCACAAAATAATAGGACCATTGGTAAAAGAACTTCTTTCACTATCAAATTGATAAAGACTTGCTGCTTGTACTCCTGCACAATGTCATTCTAAATTTTTCAGGAAGATCATTCCTCTCCCAGGAAAATTCTTATAAAAGCTACATGAAAATGAACAGAAATGCACTGAGCTTGACAATAAAGATAATTAGAATTATCTATGTAATTACCACATGATTACATGGTTTAGGCTAGTTAAGAAGATAGTTATAGATTAAACTCCAGGCATTAGGGACAAAAAAAATCAGAGCATGTCATCAAGAACATAAAAATGCATAGAAGAAAATGCATAGAAGATCGTAAATATGACAAATGGTATCCTTGGGTAGAAAGGCTGTGGGTGATGACTTATATATCTCATTGAACTTTTCTATTTTTTTTTTCTAAACTTCCTAGGAGCTTAATAAGAGAGAAAAGAAACATCAGGATACAAAGTTGCTTATACATTATAACCAGACTTTTTAAAAAGATGACTATTAACTAAATAATAATAATAAGAGAGATTCAATAAAAATACACCAAAATTGCTGTGTGGTTGTGCATGCCTGTAATCCCAGCACTTTTTGAGGCTGAGGTAGGAGAGGTAGGAGGTAGGAGAATCGCCATAGGTTCGAGGCCAGTCTGAGCTACATAGTGAGTTAAAGACAATCTGAACTATATAGAGAGACCCTGTCTCAAAAAAAAGTCAAACTATAACTGCAATAAAATTTTATACTACGTTTTTCCATAATGTTTGTATTCAGTAAATATATATAAACATTTGAAATTAAAATCAATTGCTCTTATGAAGTTGCAATAGTGCTCAGAAATATTAGGAAACATAAATAAATCATTTCAAAATAAGAGGTTTTATTTTTGCCCAAAATCTTTCTTTCAAGATATAAAAAGCGATTATTACACTCAATTTTATCAAGTTAAATTAACATATCTATTTTTATAAAAGAAAATAAAAATATATAACTATAAATGCATGGGATAAGACTAAATGATCAAATCACAAACATTAATTTTTATGGCAAATATATCTATAAGTATTAATATTTTCTTTCCTATATCTCATAAATGTTCTTTAAAAGGATTAAAATATTGGTTCAGAAAGGGGATATGACAGACATCCTTTAAATCAATATCCCATGCCTGGGTTAGCTGAAAAGAGGCAATCTCCTGGGGTTTAGCACACTGTTGGGTTGAATTTGAGTTCACTAGAAAAGATAAAACGAGTGAATCAGCAAGATCACAATTACAAGGCAAAGGCTCTGATGTTGGTCTTAAGCAAAGGGCTGAACTGCACTAAAGAAAGCGGACATGTTGCCATCTGGTGGTAGCCATGAAAGGCAAACAAAAACAATTTTATAATCTTGACTATTTAAGGTTAAAGCTTTTCTCCTCAAAGTGGCCCCTGACATCCCCTGGCACCTGGTGAGAAAACCTGGTGAATCAAAAGATTTGTGTGCATGTTAATTCTGGCAAAGCTGATTTAGAGAAAGGCAGAAATCTTCAAGAAGATCCTTTATTTCTCAACAAACTTTATTTCTCACGTAGGTGCCAATTAGCACTTTATTAGCAAAGTGGGGTACAAAGACCTTTCAAAACAATTAAAGGAGAAAGCATCTTTTTTTTTCTTGAAAAAGCATGTTTAATTCTAGTCTATACAATGAAACATTCATTCATTAAGTGCAAAAACTTGTATCCTAATGGTGCTGTACTTAGTACCAGAGACTTTTTTTTTTTAAAAAAATCATCAAATCAGACTCTGGTCAAGACTGTCGGTACAAACATCCCAGCAGGAGCTCTTCCCAAAGGTAATATTTCCATCTGTGCCTTCAGTGGATGAAGAGAGGAAGGAATTAAGGTCATTAGAAACAAAGAAGATCTCTTCATTCCCATGGCCTGGGACCCTTTCTTTTGACACTCCCACCATCTTCTCAACTACTACCCTGGACAGAAAGACCTTCTGGGAGGTTGAAGTTTAAAATTACACTGTTCAATGCAATGACCACTAACTTACTTACATTAAAGTTAAATAAAATTAAAATCTCAGTTCTTTAGATGCATAAGCCATAAACACTTTCACTGCTGAATCCCCGTATGTGACTAGTGACTATTATATCAAACGAAGTAGGTATGGACAATTTCCATCATCTCAGAAAAGTATATTTCATATAGCTGGTCTGGAAAGGTTCCCCATCCTCACTTTAGGTTTTAAAACTTGTGCAATGGGAAAAATCTTAGAAACAAAAATGTATGCATGCAACTCTATAGAGTCATATGGAGATATACATATATATATATATACAAATGATACTCAGCATATAACCTCATTCAGATATCATATTCAGAGACTGAATTCTGCAAGCCCTAACTACTATTATACTTTTCTGTCTTGATTTTTATCAGTTCTTTTTACTTTTAACTCACTGTTTATCTAGTTTTCAATATGCCTTTACCATGCAAGAAAATCCTCTTGGTCAATGTTTTGGAAAGCTTTAAAATAATCAAACATCCAACAATTTTGCTAATAAGCACTAGGGGCTATAGGCTTGACTATATTCACTGCTATCACAGGCTACATGGCAAAACAAATGACAAGCCTGAAATGTTGCACATTTCTCTCATGCTTTTCTGTAAAGCAAATACAGATGAATTCTAACAAGTAAAAAGAAGATAGGCTTAGCTTCTGTTGAGTCTCTTCTCTGTGTTCCAAACCCTATCTCAGAAACTGCAGTATTTTTTATGATTAGCAGATATTCAAAAATTATACAAGGATACTAAAATAATAGAAACTAAAAACTAAACAAATGAACGTCATGTTAGAGATTATAATACCAAATATAAACATTATTCTGAGAATCAAAGTCAGCATTAATGAAACATAATTTTGCCAGCAAATCAGTCATTTCTTTATTGGTTCCCTTTTTGCTTTTTTGTTTTTGTGATGGGGTCTTGCTATGTAGTTCAGGCTAGCTGTGGACTCACTATGTAGCCCACTCTGACCTCAAACTTGTGGTAATCCTCCCACCTCAGCCTCCCAAGTGCTGGAATACAGGGATTCGCCATTGTTACTTTAAAACCTACATATTCAATGGCACAGTAACCTGTTTAGTTTACTTTAAAGTTCTCAAATTGTAGAAACCATTTTAAAACTAAGATTATAAACACAAGCTCTTGGGAATTTCTTTACAATGGTTTGTTATAGTTACACTATCTCACAGAAGAAATTACAATTTCTTTTTCTTTTTTCTTTTTTTTTTTTTCAGTCTGTTTGAGACAGGGTCTCACTATGCAGTTCTGGCTGGCCTTGAGCTCACTTTGTAGCTCAGGATGGTCTCGAACTCACAACGATCCTCCTGTCTCAGCCTCCCAAGTGCTGAATTACAGGCATGTGGCACCATGCCTGGCTAAATTGCAATTTCTTAAAACATAAGGTCATTTAAAAACTAAACATGGTATGTCACAGCTTGAAAAGAACGTCTATGGGAAAAAAAAAAAGGAGAACTCTGCAAATACATCTCTCTCTCCTCATTATCTTTGCTTCATGGGAACAATAGAAGACACTTAAATAAAAATTAAAACACAAGAGCAGAAATGCCAGTTAAATGAAAACCAGTTTCAGTATCCCCCACATAAAGCTTTTCTTACTCTGTCAATTGCAATCATCCCATCAACAGACTGTCTATGCCCCAACACACATCCCCCAGAGGCTGCATTCACATATCCATTCAAGAGAGGGAGTGTTCCTGGAAAACAAATTTAAATAATTCTAGGACATGTGCCCTAACCACTTCAAAAATATTGATCAATCTAGTCCTTCATTCACAAATATAAACACCCAAATATCATAAGATGATTATGAAAAAGCAATCACACAAAAGAAAAACAAGAAAAGAAATCAACTAACCCCAAAGTAACATAAATAATACAGAGAGAAAAAGAGAATATTCTTTAAATGTATACAAATATAATTAATATCATTAAATGCAATTCAAGAAGATGTAGTAAATACAAAACAAGAATAAGCAGCTGGGGCCAAGGATTTAGCTCAGTGGCATAAGTGCCTGCCTGGCAAGTGCAAGGTCATGAGTTTGATGCCTGATACAAAAAAAAAAAAAAAAAAAAAAAAAAAAAAAAAAAAAAAAAAAAAAAAAAAAAAAAAAAAAAAAAAAAAAAAAAAAAAACCTGCTGTAATAAAAAAAGAAGAAAAACAGAACAAG
Source organism: Cuniculus paca (assembly GCA_004365215.1). NCBI lineage: Eukaryota > Metazoa > Chordata > Mammalia > Rodentia > Cuniculidae > Cuniculus > Cuniculus paca. The sequence goes on from RJWT010001057.1 coordinate 33,792, forward strand.
AAAGAATTCTGAGAAAGTAAAACTTGTTCTCTAAATTTAAAAATGTAGCAATGGATAAACTGAATTATAAAAGGAAAAGTTAAAGATCTGGAAATAAAGAGGTAGAAAATATTAAGAAAAAGAAGAGAGATACATATTCAAGAAACCCAATCACTTAACAGTAGTGGCAAAGAAAGAAAAAAAGAAACTACTGGGAAGGAATAAAGTAGCAGACAATTTTCCTAACTAGAAACGACAGATTAAAAGGGACCGGCATGTGTCAAGCAATAACAAATAATCATATCATGATGCGTGGCAAGGAAAGCTTGAATTCAAAAACAGAGCAAATTCTAGAAGGAGCAAAAAATGAGACTGACATCAGACTTCTGATCAGCAGCAATGGAGACTAGAAACCAATTTCTTCAAAGGTGTAAGTAACCAGGTTATGTACTGTATTTCATAAATCTAAAGATACTATAGATGTTTGAATACAACAAAAAAGGCTTCCATTAAACTATGACATATCAATGGTTGCAAAACATACTCCAATTAAAAAGATAATAAAATATAGGGAGAAAGTGTAATTTATTATTCATGAAATACAATGCCTATACTCAAACAAGTTATTAATTGGTATGCAGATAAAATAAAGACATTTTCAAAAACAATGAAAGTCTATCTATGCCTCCTCCAAGAAAAGCTTACTTGAGTCAGTACTCCAGAAGATCAAGAAAGAAATCTATGTAGTTAACATGAGCCACAAGTCATACACAAGTGCAAAAAGTACAGGAAGCACAACAATACATACATGTTTCATCAAACTAGTATGTTTAAGAATACATCACATTTAAAAAGCAAAGTTTTCAGAACATGTACCGATTTATTTCTATGGGTCCAGCTATACTCATAGTTACAGAAAAAGTAATATTTACCAAGAGATGGAAGGAGGGAGGAGAAAGGAGGAAAGGGGAAGAGATTGAAAAAAGAAATAAAATGTGTATGTACATGTACCAACACCCCACAAGGAATGTAATCATTATATACTGGAAACATATAATAACAAAAAATAAAAATTTTAAAAGTAACATTTATATAATCATACTACCATGTAAGTACAACCCACTGGTTTTCAATTTTTAGAATCAATCTACCGATGAACCATGGAAAACTTAAGAAATACAGTTAAGAAATAGAATGGAAATGATAACAACATTACCAGATAAAATCCAACAAGACTGACAGGCAAGCACCTCATCTTATATACCAGAATGTCAACAAAGGCTGCCTCAAATTAACAAATCAAGAAATAAATATATATTTTAAATTGCTTGTAGTGATGAGGAGTAGCCTTGATTTTTGTTATCTCTTATTCTGTGTGATTTTTTTTTTCTTTTTTGCTGTGCATTTGCATGGAAAAAAAATATCAATACTGTCTAAAAGGGGAAAAGTTCCTATAGCATCTCAGGTGCTTGTTCAATAAGAGTTATCTCATTCTCTCTTCCGAAAAAAGCAAACAAGTTTTCTGAACATTGTGGGGAAAGTGTCTCACTTCCTTCTATGTATACCAAGAAGGGACAAACTAATTTATATCTAACATCACAGAGGTTATCTGCCCCCTAAAAAGTTAATTTACTAGAACTGTACCTGATAAGTCCTTAGAACTTGTAGCCAGTTTTTCCAAGTGACTGTTGATTTTCTCAATAGCTTTAAAGTTCTTATTTCTCTTCAGGACATCAATAGCAGACCGAGACTGTCGATCCAGCAGAGTGGGGTCTGCTCCAAGCTGGAGGAGCATCTGCACATCCTCTGTTTGTCCTAGGGCAGTCCACAATAAGAAAGAGGGATTGTCAAGGCTCCTTGCATAAAGAGATGTTCCCATGAGGACCAGGACCCCTCTATTTAAGGAACCTAAACTGCTAGCTTCAGGCAGCCCATCTAACTCCTCAAAGCAAGGAGTCCTGAGTGAAGTGGGAAGGACAATAGCTTTTGAGAGGTTCAGAAGTGTGCTCCTCTCTACCTTTCTCCTCTCTCCTAGGCAACAAGCAAGGAGAGGGGAAATCTGGTTACCAGGCAACAGTTACAGCTGTAAGGATAAGAGCAAGCTGTGACTTCAGATTTCTTTATCCCTTGGAGAGGAAACAGAATGCTGTTCCAGGAAAAAAAAAAAAAAGGCCTGCTTGAGGACAGGAGAAAAAAGTGGCAATTGCTTTGGCATCAGGGTTTTCCTGTAATTGTTGCTGTCATTGTTACCACCACCATTCCCAAGCCCAACCCTCCATTTGCTGCTCTGATGTCCATTTGATGCTCTATTTACCAAGCATCAAGGTGTCTCTGTGATCACAGATGCAACAGTTTTCAGAATGGAACAGATATATCCCTGGGGATGCACAAAGACTTATACAGGCACACAGAGTTAAATCAGTACCTGGCTTCCAACTTACATACATAATCTTTAGTAAAATTCACTGCCTGGCAAGGCAGTCTCACTAAGTTGCTTAGCTGCCATTACACCCAGCCCAAAACTTAACATTTAATTACTAAAGAAATGTTTACTATATTTACGTTTTGATTAACTCTATAACATTTTCAGTCATAATTCAAGGCATCTTTATTCCAAACATCATACTGCTCGTCACATTCCCATCAACACACACACTACCCATAGTCACAACTGCCTATCTCTCGCTTTCCAAAGATAAAAAATTCATACTTTCTACCCATGAAAAAAAATCTTACTGTGGTAGGCAAAACTCTAAGCCCCTAAGATTCTTGACCCATGCATGGTATATGCAAGCTTTCTCCCAGTTATTCAATCAAATATTAATCTAAGTGCTGCTGTGATGAGACTCCATAAATGTAATTAAGGTTCCCAATGAGTTAACTCAAAACAGAGATTATCCAGGTGGTCTTGACCTAATTATGTAAGTTCTAAAAGTCAAATTTCCAGAGGTCAGAAATAAATGAATGTTTTAAGCCACTACGCTTATGGTAATTTGTTATACAGCATACATAACTTACAATTACTACTGTACACTGTTCCAAAGGAAGTAAAAACTCCTAACCTACAGCTTATCAACCTAAGACTTTAATAGTCCAACCTAAGGGACAATTAAAAGTAACCGATGCCTGCAAAGCACATTTTAGAAGGCACTGCAAAGCCAGGCATGATGGTACATGTCTTAAATCCCACCATTCTGGAAGCTGAGTCAGGAAGGATTATTGTGAGTTCATGGCCAGTCTGGGCTACATAATGATTTCAAGTCCAGCCTGCACTATACAGGGAGATCTTGGTATTTAAAAAAAAAAAAAAACAACCCTACATTTCATCCTCCACCTAAGTACCTCCAAAAAGCCTAATTACCTCCAAAACTTTTTTGTGAGGGGAAAGGGGTATTGAGGATTGAACCCAGAACTCTCACATTTAGCAATATCCCCAGCCCTTTTGAGACAGGGTCTCACTAAGTTGCTTAGCTGCCATTACACCCAGCCCAAAACTTAACATTTAATTACTAAAGAAATGTTTACTATATTTATGTTTTGATTAACTCTGTAACATTTTCAGTCATAATTCAATCCAGAAAATATTTAAGGCTTGGTAACTTAAAGCCAAAGACATGCTTTTAAATTTAAAATTATATGAGTACTTTTATTTCAAAAGAATTACCACTAGATGACCAATAAGATATTCAAGCACAAAATATACCAGGGTAAATTTCTTTTTAAAAAGTAAACAGGAAATATCCAAAAACAGGAACACAAAGGTGAATATTTTTTAATATTAAAATGCTTGTCTAACATTTTAAAAACGAATGTTGAAGGATATCAAATTACTGTAGAATTTACATTCTATTATATACAAGTAAAAAAGGGTGAGGTAACGGGTTGTTTTTTGTTCTGTTTTGGTGCCGCGGATCCAACTCAGGACCTCGCACTTGCCAGGCAGGCGCTTGTCCCACTGAGCTATATTCTCGGCCTGGTAACTGTTCAAAATATCAGTTTGCACGTAACTCTGAAAATTACACTCTCTTACAATAATTTACTCCATTTTAAAATTCCAGATGTCGGGGACGGGAATATACCTCAGCGGCACAGTGCCTGCCTGGCAAGTGTGAGGTTGTGAGCTCGAACCCCGGTTCAAAAAAAAAAAAATTCCAGAAGTCAACTTAAACATATGTAAAGAGGTACATGTTTTCAAAATTATTTAAGCAAAACTTCAACACAACTGACAGACTTTTTTTTTTTTTTACGCCTGACTAGTATTCATTACCCTCTTTTCTGAGAAATGACCACTTACTTTTCCTTTAGAAAAGCACCGCTTCCCAGTCTCGGCCTACCCGACATCATGAAATTAAAAATCAGACACACAAGTCTGTCACAACCACATCTTCTACTACTACTCCCACACAGATCCAAGCGTTCTCTGTCCCATCATCCACTTGGAGGGTTAACACGTGACCAGAATTTAGCCAATCAGATAATTCCATCCCTCTGATTGGTTCCATGGAAGACATGTGACCAAAATCTTCTCAATCAGACATACTGGTTAAAGTTTTATTAAAGTATTGAAGGGAGGTATTCTCTTTGGCTGAGAGTAACAGACAATGAACAAAGAAATCTTTAAAGTTGAGGACAAAGAATAAACTTTTTAAAAATGGAGGATAACATATAAAAGTGTTTATATGTTTTTCTTTTTCACAGTAAAAGATATGAAAACAGCTATTAAATATAAAAAAGGTCAAACACACATAATTACTGTAGAGATATACAAATTAACAACAACACTGCAATAACAATACTTGTATATCAGACCACATAAAAATGTTAAATCCAACAACAAATTCTGTAGGTAATTCTCTGAAGAGAGAAACACACTCATACACTGTTTATGTTAATGAAATTGATGGAATCCTCCTACATGAAAACTTGATAATATCTAATAAATCTGCATATACAGTTATGCCTGTGAGTTTATATGAAGAGATTTTTCAGGATATACTGTCAATGAAAAAATAAAAGCAAAGGGCAAAAAATGTATAATATGGCTCTTCATTTAAAGGATATGTAATAAAAATACATATATATCTGTTCACTGCTGCAAAAGAAATACAAGGGTAAAAGCCTGAAATTAAAGATTGACTATCTACAGGTAGATAAATAATCAAACAGAAGGGAAAAATAAAATTGGGGAAACAGTAGAATAGGGATAAGGAGAAATGCTTTTATAAGTGTATTTTTTTTTGCAAAGTTCAGATTCCCGGAACCCCATAGTAATGTTTCACATCCTCTCCCCAACTATACACAAATAAAACCAACCAGGATGTGAGGAAAATCTAAAAATGTAGTACAAACACTAAAAAAGAGCCTAGGCGGCATACTAAAAATGACTAACATAGTCATAGTAAAGAGGGTAAGAAAGGAAAGAATAGCATGTTTTCTGACTTTTCTAAGGTTAAAGACAAAAAACATGGAACAAAATTGAAAATACATCTGGTCAGTAAATATTTTTCTCATAAGGCTAATGAATTAGCAAATCTAAAACTCATAGAAATAAACAAATAGTGAAATATAGCATAAATAACAAATGTTACAAATTTGAAAAGACTAAATGACCTTGGCACAGGACTGGAATCAGATGTACCAGTATAAACTCATACTTTTTAATACAGACAGATGCAAATACGGTAATACAGATTTTGATAATCATGCTTCAGTTTGTATACATGTATGTCCTAGCTCTATCTGCTGAGAAATCCTAGAAAAAAAATGACACCCTAGTTAGCAGTGTCACGTGTGTAATCAGATCATTTTTCCCATGCTAGTAATGGCAAACCTTTTAAAGATCAAGTGCCCAAACTATAACCCAAAACCCACTTATTTATCACAAAGTGCTGACACTGCAACTAAAACTGAATAATGAAGTTTTAGTTTAGAAAAATCAACTCATACATTAATATCTTTTGTCTTAAAAGAAAAACGCAATAACATGCATTCTATAGGTTCACCACCAGTGTTCTACATCATCTCCAACTATAGGAAATAAGGATCCTTAGAGAAGTGGTTGATTCTACAGCTGGCACAGGGCACACTTAAGATGAACCTAAGTATCTTGTAGTACCATAAAGTAAGAAAGTTCTCAAAAACCAATGGAGACCCAAACATGGTGATACACACCTATAATCTCAAGTACTTAGGAGGCTCAGGCAGAAGGAACACAAATTCAAGGCCACCTGGGGCAATTCAGCAAGATCCTGTCTCAAAATTTAAAAAATGTTGGTAGAATACTTGCCTAGCATGTACTAGGCCCTATGTTAATCTCCAGTACCAGGACAAAAAAAAAAAAAAAAAGAATGGAGGTTTGGTGAAGAAACACAGAGGGCAATCTGAAAGAGTGACTCATAGCTAAAGGTAGGGCTACTTGAGCAATAAAAACAATAATTATGGTGTTGGATTTTATGATATAGACTAAAATATCCATGAGTCAATACTATAATAATTCAATAACTGGTTAATAAATACATGGGGAGAAGGAACAGGTAATCATTACCAAAAAAAAATTCCAAGGAGTAAAGAAGAATAAATAAACATTAAGATGAAACTAATAGTCATTATTGACAAAAACACCTATACTATACTATACTATACTATACTATACTATACTATACTATACTAACTATATTTAGCCTGCAGAAGTTTTAAAAGAAACAGAATTATCTGCATAGCTTCAAAATATTTCTTCCAAGGTATTTATTAACCACAATCAGAAAAATAGTAACTTCACAGTAGAGAAACCCCACGCATCACACCTTAACCAAAAACTCAAAGTTAACATCATGGCATATTGGTATCATGAACTCCTTGATAGGATACACTGAAAATACAAATAATTGCTCTGATATTCTTAAGAAAAACATGTAACTTCATTCTGGTCATAAGAAAACAACAGACAAACTCAAATGGATAGGCGGTCTACAAAATAACTGACCAACACTCTCCAGAAGGTTCAAGGTGATGAAAGACAAGAAAACAGGAAATAGTGAGGAAATGTTATAGACTGGGAGAGACTAAATGGTTACATGGACTCTTAGAAGAGAGAAAGCATGTTTGTGGAAAAGCTAATGAAATTCTTGTGGTCTGTATATTCATTGATAGCATTATAAGTGTTTTATTCTTTACTTTGTTAATTAAACTTTGATTATATAACATGTTAACACTATAAGTTGAATGAGGGGTATAGGAAAACATTTTTGCTCATTTTTATGTAAGTCTAAAATTATCCCAATATAAAAAAGTTTTTAAGTAAATGATTAGTTTCCTTGATGAAAAAGAGGAAGAGGTTAAGGATAGAGAGAAGGGAGGAGGAGGCAAAGCTTGTAAGATTTATGAGGCCTTATTCTGCAGAGGCTGAGGAGGAAGTCCATGTTTGCATGAAGAAAGTACCTTCTCTTCACTTCATTTTATTCTCTCAACTTTCAGAACACTGAAAAGGTTTCAGTGTTAAGAAATAGTCTAAACCTAAGCTGTCAAACACAACTAGAAGAGCAAACCTGCGTTATGGGTGTTCAAAAAGAAAAAGAGAAGGGAAATGCCATAGAAAAATTTATTCAACATAACAATTTCAGAAAATTCTTCAGATCTTGAAAAAGATATGAGCACCAGGTCCAGAAAGTTCAAAGGAACCCAGATATAGCTGACCCAAAAAACAAACACACAACCAAAAATATTCTGAGGAAAATTATAATCAAACTGTTAAAAAATATGAGACAGAAGAAATCCTCAATAGACTAAACAGCAAATTTCTCAGCAAAAATTTTACAGACTTGAATGGAATGAGATGACATATCCAAAGTACTACAACAAAAAAATTTCTGACTGTGTGAGCTTTTCATCACTGTGACAAAATACCTGAGAAAAATGATTTAAAGGGGGAAAGATTTTTTTATTTTTCTTGGTACCAGGGATCGAACTCATGACCTCACACTTACCAGGCAGGTGCTTATGCTGCTGAGCTAAATCTCCAGCCCCCAGAAAAGATTTATTAAGGCTCACAGTTTCAGTACTTTCAATCTATGATCAACTGATTCCAGTGTTTTTAGGCCTGTGGTGAGGCAGAAGTATCATGGAAGAAGGGCATGGTAGAGGAAAGCTGCTCACTTCATGGCAGCTAAGAAGCAAAGAGAAGGCCAGAAAGGAGGGGACCAAGGATAGTTTCCATGGTTACAACTCCATGATCCAGTATCTTCAAATAAGTCCCACCTCCCAAGTTTCCATCACCTCCCAAAACACCATCAAATTATAAATCCATCAATGGACTAATCCATGGGGGAACATTTCATATCCACAATGTAACACTGAGCAAGAATACTAAGATCCACCAAAGCTCTCTATCATAAATGAGGAAGAGTTTGTAAAACAATCAAAACGGAATTCACCAAACCCTGCCTGGGGACCAGTGCCATGTGCAGGTCACCACTGGAGTAGGGACAGCCAGACCCAAGTCTTTCCCCCTGAGTCAGCACTATTTGCAGACTGTGGGACAAGAGACCAAGGCCCCACCTGGGAACCAGCACCATGTGAAGGCTGCCACCAGAGTGGGGATAGCCAGACCCCAGCCCCTTCTGGCACATGGGCTGGCAAACAAGAAGTACCAACACACACACACACACACACACACGCACACCATAAGCAACCAGCTGATCCAGAGAAACACAGGCTGTGATGATAGCTATCGAGGTGAAATGCAATTGGATGCCTGTGGTGTTTTAGTGTTTCACTGACTATATAAGTCTAGGACCAGTGGTCTGATCATCTGTTCAGAGGATAGCAGTACACAGTGAGGCATCCAGCGGGGGATCTCCTTCTGAGGGTGGTAGCCATTGTGGACTGCCTATTGTCTTGTTTTGAAGTCCTGTAATATTTTCATTATTTTGTTGGGTTGGGTTTTATTCCCTTTTGTTTGTTTGTGTTATATCCAATGGCATGAGCAGCTATTTCAAAGATAGCAAGATATATTATGGTAGCCATTTTGGATTTACTATTACCTTGTTTTGAAGTCCTTTATTGCATTCATTGTTTTGTTTTTATCATTTCTATTCTATTCTGCTCAGTTTGATTTTTACTATGTCCGAAGGTATCTACAGCTATTTCGAAGACAACAAAAGGCATTATGGTGACTACTGTTGATTCTGTAATGCCTTGAAGTCTGGTATCACTTACCCTGGTTTGTTTTTATTGGTTTTATTTTCTTTGGTTTCATCCTCTATAAAATAAAATAAAATAAAATAAAATAAAATAAAATAAAATAAAATAAAATAAAAACAGTATTTACCACCATCAGATAGGCCCTACAAGAAATGCTTAAGGAAGTCCTACACTAGAAACAAAAGGATGATAATGACCATCATGAAAAACAGTAGTACATAAAACTAAGATACACAAAAAAGAATCAAGCCCTTTCATACAAAATGCCACCAAACCACAAAGATAAACAAGAAGAGAGAGAAAAGGGATATAGAAAACAACTAGAAAAAAATTAATTCAAGACAAGAGCATATCATTACTTATTGATAATAACCCTGAATATACATGGATTAAATTCCCTAATTAAATGATTTGGGCTGGTTAAATAGATTTTTCAAAAACTATACCCATGAGATGCTGCCTCTAAGAAATTCACTTCATAAGACATGCAGAGTGAAAATGGAAAAATATGTACCCTGCAAGTGGAAAACAAAAGTGAGAAAAACAATTATACATATCAGACGACATAGACTCTAACTCAAAAACTATAAAAAGAAATAAAAGTAACCATATAATAATTAAGAAACCAATTCAATATAAGGAAATAACCACTGTGAATATGCCACAAAATTTCTTGAAACAAATGAATATGAAAACACAACATGCAAAAACATATTAGAGGGCTGGGAATTTAGCTCAGCAGTGCAAGCGCTTGCCTGGTAAGCACGAGGTCATGAGTTCAATCCCCAGTACTGAAAAAAAAATATATTGGAAACAACAAATGAAGAAGGAATTTTACAGGAATAATTGCCTACAGCAAAAAAAAGAAAAGATAGATTTCAAATAAAGAATTTGATAATGTAACTCAAGGAACTAGAAAAGCAAGAACAAATGTAACACAAAAATAATAATAAGTAGAAGGGAAGAAATGACAATGAGTAGAAATAACTGAAATAAAGGCTAAAAAAATTCAAAAGCTCAATGAAGAGATAGGTTTTTGAAAAGATAAGAGTGAGAAACCTCTAGTTAGGCTAAACAAGAAAGAAAAGACTCAAATAAATGAAATCAAATGTGGATAAGGAGACATTGCAACTAATGCCATACAATTATAAAGTACCATTATGGACTATTAAAAGCAACTATATGCCAGCAAACTGGAAAACCTAGAATAAGTGGATAGACTTTAGACACATACAACCTACCAAAATTGAACCATAAGAGCATGAAAAAACTGAACAGGCCAGTGGCAAATAGCTGAATTAAATCAGAAATAAAATTTTCCAACCAAGAAAATCCTGGGACTAGATGACCTCGCTGCCAATTTTATCAAACTTTAAGAAGAGCTAACACAAATTCTTCTCAGACTATTTCAAAATTAAAATGAAAGGGACCTTCCCAAACTCATTCTACAAGGCTAGCATTACCTTGCTACTAAGACGAAAGAAAGATACAACAACAACAACAGAAGAAGAAGAAGAAAAAAACTGATCAAGATCCCTGATGAACATAAATGCAATAATTCTCAAAAATGCACTAGCAAATTAAATTCAACATCACATCAAAAAGATTACAGGACATGAACAAGTGGGATTAATCTCAGGGATGCAAAGATAGCTCAACATATGCAAATTGACAAATATAACACATCACATCAACAGAATGAAGAATAGAAACCATATGATCATCTCAATATACACCAAAAAAAGCAGCCAACAAAATTCAAAATTTTAAAAAACCTTCAAAAAATTAAGTATAGAGAAAACATTCCTCAATGCAATAAAGGCTATATACAACAGATCTACAGCCTACATTGTACTGAATGGAGAAAAACTGAAATCATTTCCTTTGAGACAGGAACAACAAAAGTAGGTCCACTGTTATCATTCTAATTCAATATAGTGAGAGTCTTACCATAACAATAAGACAAGAAAAAGAAATAAAGTACATCCAAATAGGAAAAAAGGAGGTACAAGTATCCCAATTTAAAGATTACATGATTTTACAGAAAAACCTAAAGACTCCATTAAAAATAACTGAGAACTAATTTAAAAATTCAATAAAGTTGCTACAAAATCTAGTAGCTTTTTCATACACCAATAATAAAATTACTGCAGAAGAAATGAATCTCATTCACAGTATCTATCAAAAATACCCAGGAATGAATTTAACCAACAAAGTGAATGACTTATATAATAAAAATTATACAAATGTTTACAGCAGCATTATTCATGCTAGCAAAAAGTGAAAATAACTCATATCTATCAACTAATCAATGAATAAACAAATATGGTATGTTCATGGAGTAGAATATTATTTAGTAATAAAAAAAGAATGGAGTACTACAAACTCCCGCTACAACCTAGACCAGTGGTGCCAAACCTCTGGCACTCCCACTGTTTTTCTTTTAAAACAAAAGATGTTAATATAGGAGTTGTTTTCTTCTAAACTAAAACCTCAGTATTCAGGTTTAATTGTAGTGTTAGTACTTCACAATAAATAAGTGGGTTTGGAGCTGTAGTTTGGGCACTCATTTCTAAAAGGCTCACCACCACTGACCTAGATTAATATTGAAAATATTATACTAGTAAAAAAACCTAGTCACAAAAAACTATACATTATATATTTCCATTTATATGATAAGTCCAGAGTAGGTGAATTCATAGAGACAGAAAGTGAGTTAGTGGTTGCTTAGGACTGGCAGGATAAGGGAAAATGGGGAACGACTCCTAATGGATCTAGGGCTTCCTTCAGGAATAACAAAAATGATCTAAAATTGACTGCAGTGATACAGTAGTTGCAAAACTCTGATAGACTAAGCACTGAATTGTACACTTTAAATAAGACAATTATATAGCTATGAATTATATTTCAATAAACTTCAAAAACAATATATAAAACAACCTTTCTCTGATTCTCCAGATGTAGGTTCCTGGGCCCCCATTCAGTGGGGAATGACCCTGGAGAAGTAAGATTCACTAGGCTCTACACGAGACCTGATGAAAGTAAAGGCTGCAGCTTCCCAAGAGAAAGCACCACACTAGAGGTCCCCAAAAGGAGGTCTCCAAGCTGTCTAGTTCACAGGCATGTTAAATTCTGAGCAGATATTTGAAGATCATAAGAGTTCAGTTTTTTAAAAAATCCAAATTTCCAGTGTCTCTTGCTATCAGATACCAGCCCAATCTGGTTCCCATGATCAGCTCCAGGCTGCAGCAATACGAGGCACAAACTTCCCACCACTTCCTGTCACCTCTCTTCCACTGAGGTTGAGAGTCCATTAACGTGAGGGAAAAGTATTCTTCCATCCAAAGAAAAAATGACAACTGAGGAGGCTGAGAGTTTCAGGAAAATCGAATGCCCTCAAAGAGCACTACAGGAATGAACAGCCTTCCTGTTTCACAGATGCATAAGATAAACATGGATGTCCATGTCAAAAGAACCAGCTTTTCTCTGCGTTTACTAGCCCCTCTTCCACCTGGTTCCTGTATGGGAGGATATACACGTTCTGTGTTAAATTGTAAGTACCATGTCTGCTGCCTGGTTCAAATTTATCCCCGGCAGTTAACACAGATTTCACATAAAATAAAGCATTTTGTAACATGTGATGAGACAGGCAACAAATGTGATGAGACAAGCAACAAATCAGCCAGACCCACATGTCTTTGAATCATACAACCCCCTCAGAAGCCACATAAAGCCAAAAGGGCACAGCAGCCTAGCAATTCTTCCTTCTCTCCCTGACCTTCTTTCTGCATACAGCCTATTCTCCCAATCACGTTTAACTGAAGAGAAAGTTTAGCCCTGTGAGCCTGCCACAGGGTGGAACCAAAAACAGTAGTAGTAAATTGTGCAGGTTTTCTAAAGCCCTAAGTCATGAAGCACACGTCAAGCCCTCCTGCATGGTGTTGCTACTTACGCTTGATGAGGTACCCTGGAGAGTGGGCAGCCACGACATGCAAAACAGTACAGCCATCGTCATCCTTCTGATTGATGCGGCCTTTCCACTCAGGCTCATAGTCCATTAGCCATCTGAAAAGTTGGTTTTCCCCTGCAGGTAATTCAAATGAGTTACAGATTCATTTTCTGCATACATAAAACCAGCAAAGCAAATTAATGGGTGCCAAACTAAGGCAACTAAATGGAAAACCTAAAACATATTTCTACCCTCAAACAAACCGATATGGAGACACAATGGTGTTTGTAAACTGAAAAGAAGAGTTACAGAAACTTATTCACAATAATCTTGGGTAGAGTTTCCAAGAAGTCCATGACAGGGTTTCTTATACATGTGATTTAATAAGGGAGAGAGAGAGATCTCTGGGGAATGAAAATAAGAGAAGGAAGATAGCGCATGGGAAGGAGTTGAGTCAGGAAGTGCTCTTAATTGGAATCAGCTCCAACCTTGAGCCCATAAGGAGTTCTGGAGCATGAATTGCACCAAGAATTGAGCCACCTTGAGGCACAAGGGCCAGGCTTTTGAATTCTCATGTCAGTCAAAAGCTGCAGGTTGATGAAGAACATCCCTGGGAACCTCCCTGTTGTCAAAGTGGGGCAACAGGGCAGCTATGGGTTGTTAGTAGCCAACACTTAGAGCAGTTGGGGATGGTCACTGGTGCAAAGAGGGTCTGGGCAGGCCACCACCAGCCTCCATTTTAGTCATCAAGCCAGAATTTCTGATTAGATTGCCTCACTACCTTACTATCAACAGGACATATTGTTTTTCCCAGACCCCTTCTTCACAGTTCTTGAGATCTTGGAAAGCCACACACCTATGCAAACTCTATAAACACCATTTGTCACCATATCAGAGTTGTCCTCTGAAGAACTAATCAGAGGTAAACTGGAAGGCTTGACCTTGCTGATGCTGCTTGTAACCAGAGGAACTCATTTAAAAAATAGACACAATGGAAAGTAATGACAGTCACAACCATAGGCATACTTTTCTGCATTTGAATTTCCTAATTTCAAGTTGAGAGGATTAAATCGATTTACAGGCTTTACTTTGAAAGGTTTTATCTGCCAATATCTGAGTAAGAATAAAATCTTTCATAGATTGCCCAGTATGTGAACTGAATAATGGCAAGACAAATCTAGCAAAAGCAAAGATGGAGATCTAAGGCCTCAAGCCTCTGGCCACCCCAAAACTCCCATTCCTGGGGAAATTACATAACCTAGAAAACGTAGCCTAGACAAGTTTTCTTGGCTCCTTCTGGCTCTAAAATGGTATGGATAAATGTCCAATAGCAATGCCCCCTATACTTGGAAAAGAAAAGAAGCTTCTTTCTAAACTATGAGTATGACAGTGCATGTGTGTTAATGATAGAATAAAAATAGTTTAAAATTTAAAAACTTTAACCAGATGACAAAGTTTTAAAAAGAAACAATTTTATGAAAATAGCAGTTCTTTAAAAGAATCATAACTAAACTGTATTAGTAATAGCCCATGTTCCTCTTAAGATTTCCCAGCCAAATCTCAAAACATAGCAGTTGGCCTTCTGGGTTAGAGAGAAAATGAATGTAGAGGAAGAGAACTACCAAAAGCTGCCTATGCCAGCAGGAGAAAACCACAGCTCTCCTAGGAGTGCTGCCCAGCAACATCTATCTATCCAAAGTCCCTTCTGTGGGTGCCAGGGCTTCACCCTGCTGCCAGGATCTGTCTAGGAACACAAAATTCTTTCAATCTGAGCCCTTATAGCTATTAGGTTCCAGAAGAAATAGAAATGATGCTATTCTCCCGCTGCTTTGATCTGTTCGAAAATTCAAATTATTTGGATAGTCTGCAATCAGGTAGCTAACTTCTGGTTTCACTTGTGCACAGTAGAGTCCCAGGGCTCAGAGTTGGAAGGTAGCTGGAGGTAAGTGGAAGAGCACTCACCTGCTTGAATGCAGAGTTGCATGAGGGCATGAAGTGGATACGGTCCTATAGTCTCAATATTTGCACCAATGGAGATGAGCCACTGGACTAACTTGGGCACCTGTTCCATTTTCTCATAAAGCCCCAGGAAGACATACTTCTGGAAAAAAAAAAAGACACACGGAAAGAATTATGGGAGTTACAACATCAATACAAAACTTCAAATTCCTTCTCCCATTAAAGTTTGGAACCAGTAAAAATTGGATTAGCTGTGGTTCATGCCTGAGATTGTTATATATAACAAATCTGTGATGAAGCAGCTACAGGGAAGTCCCAAATACAAGGCTAAAGTGGACTGATTAGAAATCAGCTGTTTCAAGAAGCCAACTTACCTGAAAGAGACTTTTCAGTGACAACTCTGGGACATGGATATTTCTTGGTAGTCGGTCTTTTTTTGCAGACAATAGTAGAAATGACTGATAGGAAGGAAGCAAAAGAAAAATTGCAATAATAATGTTCTCAAAAAAAAAAAACGATGTTCTCCACATAGGCTATTAGTGCAAAATTGTTATTTTAAGGCTTAAACAAAAAACAAAAAATTCTTTAATTTTGTCTCCTAATTTAAGCTACCTACCAGCCAGGCATGGAAGCCCATGCCTGTAACCCCAGCACTCAGGAGGCTGAAGCAAGAGGATCACCACAAGTTCAAGGCCAGCCTGGGTTACATAGTGAGTTCAAGACCAGCCTGAACTATATATTATGACCCTGTCTCAAAAAAAAAAAAAAAAAAAAAAAACCAAGCTACCTACTAAATTTTTCAGCCCGAACAACCAAGGTCCATCTGGCAAACTTACTGTTTTTGCTGAGGACTAAATTCTCTATACATTTCCTCAAAGCCTGCTGAGGACAGGAGCAATGAACATTAAGCAGCACCGCCAAGAATACACTTGCATCTGCGTAAAAAACAATTTCCTCCAAAGTTCTTCAAACACAGCAAGCACAAGACTCAAATCCTTTAGAAATATTCCATCCCAATCTATTCTTAAGCACATCAGTGTTACATCAGCCACAAGTATTTGGGCCCATTAAAACCTATCAGACGATGTGCTGGAACCAGTTCCTATCAGTTGGTGAGCTGGTTGTGCACATTTCTTCCCAACTCTAGTCCCATCGGTCATAGTGATAGCTGGAAACTGATCATGATGAAAGCATGTACACTACGGAAATTGATAACTGCTACAATGCAGGACTTTGTTGTCAGAGAACCAGCTAAATCACTGACACTATCTAAAAGTCACTGAAGAAGTTGAATCCCAGAGAAGTTAAGCAACTTTCCCTAAGTTACAGTACCTCATTTAGCTACTATTCACTGGTGAGCAGCCCCTGAAATTATACAGAAACTATTTTGAGTAGCATGGATTAGGCCGCCTGAGCCCATGCTACTGGTGATCCAGAATAAAAAGCATTATAAAGATGAACATGCAGTTGTTGATTTTCCTCATTTTACATTATTATTAGCATCTGCACTTAATATTACTGTGATGATAATGAAGACACATCAAGGAGTGAGGTTGCCACAAACAATAATTTTACCATCTTAAAAACAATAGGAACTGATTAATATATCTCAATGACTTTCCATCTTTATTGGGATTTCAGTTAAAAAGTTATGCTGACATGAAGATCAACAAATAATACATTATAATCACTCAGAGACAACAGGAAGAAATTAATCAAGAGCCTACTTTCCCCATAAGAGAGATATCTCCTCCTACTTACATGCCATAATCCTTTCTTTGCCAATTTTTCTATTACAGATTGCCATACTTCTGTTGAAAATCCAGTTGTGAAAATGTGATCAAAGCACGGCAAAAAACTCTGCAAAACAATGGAGTCACCTGAAAGAAAATTCCACAGTTCGTAAATGTTAATATGAAAGAAGACTGGAGTACCTACAAAAATGTCTTCCAATGAATTCAGATCATATATAGACAAGTGGTAACTTAAGGATCTCAGAAAGGCATTTTCAAAGTATAAAGTCCTTTGTAATTGATTGAAGTAAATTCCATCAAAAACTCCTATAATTAATAACCAATTCAGCAATGCAGCAGAATGCAAAATCAACACAGACAAATTAATACCATTCTTCTACACTAATAGTGAAGCCACTGGGGAAAGAACTTAGAAAAACAATACCTTTCACAATAGCTTTGAGAAAAGTTAAATATTTGGGAATTAACCTAACCAAAGAAGTGAAAGATTACTACAATGAAAACTATTGTATTCTGTAAAAGGAGATCAAAGAGGACATCAAAGATATTTGGATAGGCAGAACCAATTTTGTCAAAATGAACATACTTCCAAAACTGATATATAGATTTAATACTATCCAAATCAAAATACCAATGGCATCATGCACAGAACTGGAAAAAAACAATCCTACAATTCATCTGGAACCAGAAGAGACCCAGAATAACAAAAGCAATCCTGGGTGACAAGAGCAAAACAGGAGGTGTCACAATCCCAGATTTCAAACTATATTACAAAGTCATGGTGATAAAAACAAGATAGTACTGGCACAAAAACAGACACTAGGGTCAGTGGAACAGAATAGCAGATGTAGAATAATCAACTATTTAATCTTTGACAAAGGAACCAAGAATATACATTGGAAGAAAGCCTCTTTAACAAATGGTTCTAGGAAAACTGGTTACCATATGCAGAAGATTGAATCTAAACCCATGAATCTCACCATGTACTAAACTAAAATCAAAATGGATCAAAAATCTAAATATGAAAAGAGAGACACTTAAGCTAGGCATGGTAGTGCATCCCTGTAATTCCAGCACTTGGGAGGACTGCCAGGAGGTCAAGGCTAACCTAGGTTACATAGTGAGTTCAAGCCCAGTCTTAACTACATAGCAAGATCTTGTCTTTAAAAAAAAAAAAAGAAAACAGAAACACTTAATCTGCCAGAAGATAAAATAGGTAAAATTCCTAAAGACATAGGCATAGACAAGGACTTCTGAATAGAACCCCAACTGCACAAGAAATAACATCAAGAATTAACAAATGGGGATCATATAAAATTAAAAAGCTTCTGCATAACAAAGGAAATAACCAACAGAGTGAAGAGAAAACCTACACAATGGGAAGAAAATTTTATAAGTTATATCTTGGACAAGGGACTAATATCTAGAATGTATAAAAATACTCAAAAATATTATACCCCCACCCAAAACAAAAGACAATCAAAAGTGGGCAATTGAAATGAACAGATACTTCTCAGAAGAAGAAGTATAATTAGTCAATAAATACATGGAAAAATGTTCAATATCTTTGGCCATTAGAGAGAAACAAATTAACACAACACTGAGATTCCGTCTTACTCCAGAAAAAAATGGCTATCATCAAGAATTCAAATAATAACAAATTTTGGATACACTGTGCATGAAAAATAAACCTTCTACTTTGTGGTAAGAATGTATAGTAGTGCAACCATTATGGAAATCATTATAGAAATTCTTCAAAATTTCTCCAGAAACTCCATTTGACCTAGCTATTCCCCTTCTGGGTATCTTCATGAAAAAGTTAAACACATCGTATTACAGTGATAAATGCATACCCTTATTTATAGTAGCACACTTCACAATAGCTAAATCATGGAAGCTGCCTATATGTGCATCAGCAAACAAACAGATAAAGAACATGTACTATTTATACACAATGGAATACTACTCTGCCAATAAAGAAGGATAAACTTGAGTTATCAGTAGGAAAATGGATGCATCTTTAAGTGAAATAAATCAGACACATAGCTTAAATATTTTCTGGTTTTGCTTATATGAGAAAACTAAAATATAAATAAAAAGTAAAATAAAAGGTAACAAGAAATAGGAAGATGCATCTTTTGCAAATGGGAACAGGATGGAGAAATGGAGGGAGTTACGAGGGAGGGTAGGGCATAACAATACAGAGTTAAGATGAGTTATGTACACATGCCAACTCCCTACAAGGAATGTGATCATTGTGTACTCCAAACTTGTACTAATAAAATAAAAATGAAAATAAAATAAAAGTTACTTATATTGTTAAAAAA
>RJWT010001058.1:0-52877 GCA_004365215.1 Cuniculus paca
TGAAGTTCACATTGTCTGCAAACAGAATAGCTACCCCTGCTTTTTTCTGGGTTCCTGTCACATGGAGTATTGTTATCCATCCTTTGACTTTTAGTCTATGAATTTCCCTTTGAGTTAAATGTGTTTCTTATACACAGCATATTGTTGGATTTTGTTCCTTAATATACTCTGCCAGTCTGTTTCTTTTTATTAGTGAGTTGAGGCTATTAACATTGATGGATATAACTGAAATGTTCTGACTTATCTTTGTCTCCTCTCTCTCTCTCTTTTTATCTCTTTCTCTCTCTCTCTCCCCATTTTGATTATTTTCTAGGGTCCAAATTAGAAAAGTGAAATAGTTCAGGAATGAGCAAAGAACACATAAAGATGTTAATAATTATCAAATTTGATTACCTATCCTTTACATATTTGTAAAAAACAGTGTTTTGCAAAAAATAAAGGAAGGGAGATTAAATTATCACACTTCTTTGAAATAAAAAAGAATGACAAAAATACACATATTTTATCTCTGAGAAACAACTGAATATTTGAAGGTCATAACAAAAATATTGTTAAATATAATTAAAAATTACATTCTACTGTTAAATTATTTAAATATTATTTTGTACCTTTAAACAATAATTAGTGCTTCTATTTTCTCAAGAATGTTCTTTAGATGAAGTTTTCTTACCTATAAGTAATTTAAAACAATCATTTCTATTAAACATGTTCACTTCATATTTCCTCATTTGTATGTGAATACCTTATTTTTTTTAACTTTCTGAGAAATAACCATTTTTCATTAGCTAATTATGCCTCTAAGGAAGAAAAAATCCCAAGACTAAAATAAACCAATAATTTGAAGCTAAAGAAAAATTATGATTTCCAAAATTGCATTATTTAAAATTTAGATTTAGGTAGGTATAATCAATGTCTCTTATTAATATCTAAAGAGGCTGAGAAAAAAATCTCATGTGATTTAATTTTGAGTCAATTTTTTCTATTTAGACGTGAGTATTCTTATATGGAAGACCAATAACACATAAAAGACTTAAATTACATTCCGTCACTTAAATTGTATAACAAGAAACAAGTTATCTGATTCAAAGAAAGGAGGCTAAGAGGCACTGGATGTCCTTAAAAGCTGATTCTTTGGTTAAGTTCCTGGGCATTTGGCTGAGTTAGTTTAATAAGTCTGTTCCTCACAAATATGGATCTTGTGATCCTATTTAAATATGGCCCAGCTGTGAAGTAACCTGGAATCAGAAATACAAAGGAATTTGTGTGCATACTCTGAATTTAAAAAGCTGTGATAGCAGAGTTATCTTCAGTTTTATATTCTTGATTACTACAGCTTAATGATTTCTCATTTCATTAACTGTTTTGAAAAGTCCAACTGTTACAAAAAGGGAGTGAAGACAAATGTATGAGCTCGACAGGACATGTTCGTTTCACAACAAAATGCAGAGGGGCAGCCCTGGCACTTAGACCAGATTGGCAACTTTCTTGCAGGTGGTCAGGTATTCTCCAAGGTCCTGAGCATGAAGAGGGGCTGTGAAAGGCAAGGGGGAAAATGAGATGTGGGAGGGGGAGAGTTCAGTGAACAGGGGTTGTGGCTCTCAGTCAGGGACAGGCTTGACGAAGTAAAGGACTGTGGTCGCCTATCAGGAGCAGACTGAGGAACGAGGCAGTGATGAGGTGTAGCCATAGTTACTGGGCCGTACTAACCCATGGTTTATACCTCTTTCCAGGTGTGAAAGCGTAGAGGGATGAAAGAGGCTTAGAGTGACCTCTGGTCAGCCTAGTATGGTGGAGGTTGAAATCATTCACCAGGCATTATTTTTAGCTAAATGGAATTACTATTTCAGGCATCGTTTTTGTTGTGTAAATTGTAAACCAACTCGAGATATAATAGGGAGCCTTGGAATGAGATTTTATGGACTCTGAGCAGATCACTTAGACCTGCAGCGATAGGGTATTTTATGGTTATACAACTTTTGAGTTAGATCAGAAATCCTTACAAAGTGATTCTGCAGAGATATTAAAAATGACTTTAAATAGCACATGGACGAAATTTTATTTAAAAATATAGTTATGCAGTGAATTTAAAAATTAAAGCAAATCTCAATATTACAACTACATCTACTAAAAATAAAGTTAATACCTAAAAAATATTTTATTGCTTAAATGGAAAGGTTAAATGTTGCTTTTCATTGTAGATGTTTTATCATGTATTCCAAGAGCCAACTAGTTTTAACTAGACTTCTGTAAGAAAATCAATCACCATGAAATAAAAAAAAAGGTTCTAAACATAACTCAAATGATGAAGGAATAATTTTGGCTTTACCCTCAAATTTACTAAATTTCTCAAAAAACATTACTTTGTGATATTCTAAATGGAATATCAGTTTCATTTTCTAAAAAATTGATTTTACTAAATAAATATGCAGACCAGTGGCTAAAAAGTTATATAGATGAATCTATTAAAAATGTAAAAACTATCTGTGCAATGGAATTTGTAAACTAGTTTTTAAAAAACTGTAATGCTAAAATAAGATAAAGTATATGTTTAGAATGGTCAGACATTTAGAAAATACATAATATATGGTTGTAGCAATATTCTAGCTACTTAATTAAGTTGGAAAGATGCATCGCATTGTCAAATAAAGCTTATTTCACTGAATATTAAGTTACTTTTTCAATGTGAAGTCAAAGCATAAAGAGTGGGCATCTATATCAAGTATTTCCAACTATTCACAACTATGAGAATTTATTTTGCCCCAAAAGTTTCTTTTTTTATTGACATCAGCAAGACTTTTCTGCTAAAGATCAGAGTAAATATTTAAAATTCCATGTGTTACCTGGATTACATTACATTTTCTTCATAATGTCACTGTGGCATAAAACAACCATAAAAGTCACATAAAAATTAGATGTGGATGTTTTCAATAAAACTTTGCTTATAATCACAAACCTCAAGTGACATGTGGCCCTCTGAGTGTATTTGGACTTCTGACTGAATTATGGCCCACAAGTTTTAGCTTGCTGGCTCATTTTAATGAATTGGTCATGCAATATTGGAAATCACTTTTATAGATATCCTATCCATATCTATCCATGGATATTCCTTTACACAAAACAAACTTTAACATCAGTATTGAAATGTAATTTTACTAATTTTATGCAACTTCTGTATAACAATATTGTCATGTTCTCCTTAAAATGCTACCAATTTTATTGTAATTATTGAAGTTAAGTGAAACCCATCAGAATACTTAAAAATTTCTAGATGATTCATTTCATTAATTAAAATTGTAGAGAAACTAAGAAAAGGCAATTTCAACCAAAAAACGCGTATGTGCTGCTAATGATTTTTATGAGTACTTATATACCACTCAGTGGCACTGAAATAATTAGAACCTAGTTTTATGATCTTCAAGGGTAAAACTAATACTTCAGAAATTATCACTTGTCTATTAGGAGCTTGTTTTTATCAAAAAGACAAATTGTAACCAATATTGAGGTTATCAGCCTCTCACATTAACAATTACTTGAGAATCTATATTAGAATGTTTCCCTCCAAATTACACATATTCTTACTGAAAACTGAATATAAAAGAAACTCTTCAATCTAAATCTCCTTTAACATTTTTTCTTCCCTTTTTGTACCACATGGAATAGTGAATCAAATTTTAATTGCTTCCATCAAGAAAAAGAGAAATAGCTATATAATTGACCTGATTATTGGTTAACCTGATAAAACCTGAAATGTGTCATATACTTTAAGAAACACTAAATATAGTTAAAAGTGTGTCTCAGATATGAGAGGATGCACAGGAGAAACATTGCAAAAGGTAAGATTCAATATCCTTTTAAAAATCTGTTTTTTTAATGTAACATTAAAATATTATACATAACACATTATTGTAATTTACTTTGAATGCCCCATTGATTTACATTTGTATATATGCCTCTATGATCAATGGGAATAAAAAGGGAAATTAATTTCTCTCTGAAATTACAGCTACTATGTTAAAATAGTGAGATCTACAGGTAAACCTATTTGAGTTCAGGTAAAGGAATAGGGAAACAAGCTGAGCTAAAAAAGGATAAGAGGAACCATGGCCCTTCTTAGTATACAACATATAGAAAAATATCAAGATCTGAGCATATGACCCATGTTTTAGACTCAATTTATTTACCAACTGTGTATGTTCACTGTGAACAATACAAAGGTGACTAAGCCATGAATAATCCTCCTAATGAATTAAGTTAATGAGATGAGTGATTGATGTCATACCACTTTAAGACAGAACATACTGTGTAGGTCGTGCTGCTACCTTGATAGAGAAAAACTAAATTATATCTGTTACCTGGGTGCTCACAGAATATATTCTTCATCAACTTACCAAAACTAGTGTCCATTGTATAATTTTACATTATGATAGAATGCATTATTGTGTGCAGTAGTTTCAAATGAAATACTTATATATAAGATATAAAAATTAACAAAGAAGAGTCTAGAATAAATATTCCCCTATGAAAGAATCAAATTATACCTAAAGTAATAAATGTGTTTGAAATACACAGAATTTTTTTAAAAGCAGATAGACTAACATTTCGCAAAACATTCTTGAACTTGGCTCCCTGTCAGTACCATCCCTACTAGACTCTGGTCATCCATTTCTGGCCAAAAGCTGATAGAAATGCTGCTGTATCCACTCAGTGCATTATGTTAGTACGTTTGGCACCTCATTGCTGGTGACATCAACTTTTATTACCTGATTAAAGGGGTTAGTGCTAAGGTATTCTATTATAAAGTTTCTTTTTTTACAGTTTTCAACTGATAAAGGTCTATAGGAAATAATTTAAGACTATGCAACTATCTCATTTTTCATCATATTTTTTACACATTCAACACCCATTGTCAATTTTTGCCAGCATTCATTGCAACTACTACAGTTGCCAATTTTGAATTTTCTATTCCCTTTGCAGCTTCCGCATTTTAAATTTGAAGTATACAAAAGAACTTTTTCCCTTTATGACATGCATTTATTTATTTAATTCATTTATTTTTATCAATATGGATTCATGGATGTCTTGGTTACCTTTCTCTTGTTGCTGAGACAAAATACCTGACACCCAAAGTGAAACAAGGAAAGGTTTATTTAGCTTACAGTTTTTGGAGGGTTCAGTCCATACTTAGCTGTCTCCAAGGCTGAGTTGTGTGGCAAAGCGGCAGCTGTTCATTGTGGCCACAGGTGACAAGAGTAAACAGAGTGAAAGGAAAAGCATGACTCCTTCCCTCCCTTATATTTATGCTGGGTCCCCACCCCTGGGCAGGGTGCAGCACTCACACTGCTAGTGCCAGTGCTAGACAATGAACCAATCACAAATGCTGAATTCAGCCACCTCAGCAATTGCATGAGGCTTGGGGGGCTATCCAAACACAAACCATAACAGTGGATTCTTATTTTATTCATGGATTACAATGTGCTACTCTTGTTGGTTGTTTGATGTTTGAATAGTCCCCAGTTTGGCTATTGGAAATACTATGATCTGACTTGTGTTTTGATTTCACACACATTCTCACATCTTTGATCACTTCTTTTTGGCCCAAGCCATCACGCATTGTCAATGTTAGGAAATACAAAGAAAGCTTGAAGAGTTTTTCTAGATTAAATTATAAGCAAAGAATAAAATCTAATCTTTTGTAATAAAGTACATTAGAATATAATTGATAGATTTCTAATACTTGTAGGTAATATGAATTGTCTCACTTTTAAATTTATACTACACTCTTACAAGAGGCTTTATCTCTTCATAGGACACAGATATTAACACACTAAGAAGTAATGGCACTTAATGTCTATGGTTTATGACAATCTCAAATGTCTCAATATAGTTAAGGAGACACAAAGAAAAATATCTACAATTTAATGATTTTGTGGAAAGCATACATGCAACATACTCAGTACTATTTTGCAACGATTGAGTGTAAAGTTATTTTAAAATTGAATGTTAGCAATAACAATAATGAAAGTACAATTTCAGAGGGATGGATTCTCAGTGAAACTCATGACCATGTGTCCATACAACTCCATCTGTACACAGAGCATGACGAGAGGATGCACTACTTGGAGAATCGTTATTGTGCTAGGTTATGACTACAGAGTTCAAACAGTTTGA
The DNA here is from genome assembly GCA_004365215.1 of Cuniculus paca. Taxonomy (NCBI): domain Eukaryota; kingdom Metazoa; phylum Chordata; class Mammalia; order Rodentia; family Cuniculidae; genus Cuniculus; species Cuniculus paca. The sequence continues at coordinate 6,169 of RJWT010001058.1, forward strand.
AATACATGAAATATGTTCATCAGTGTTTTATTTATTTACTTTTACGTTTATTTGTTTTTACTGTCCAGGTTCAGAAAAAAATCAAATGATATCTATGTTTTTATTTAACAAAAATGCTGTCTGAATGTTCAAAAATTAATGCTTAATCTAAAGTTATAATGCATAAATTTTTTAATAGCTCTCATTCTCAACTTCTGTATACTATATTAAGAAGTAATATTCTTTGTTCCTCATGTGTAATATATATGTAAGAGAAAACAAGCAGTTCTATTGCATTAATTAAAACATTAGCATTTTATAAACTATAGTGATGAGACTACTAAGTTAACAAGAGAATAGATTAAACTAAAATATAATAAACTTATTGTTAATTTTAAATATTTGAAGGTAATTATAGTTTTAAAAATCTTTGCTTATTCTTGGAGATTAAGTTGTTGTTTTTACAAACCATTCGATATAGGATATTTACAAATGTGTTTAACAGATAGTTTGCCAAATAGATTGTTGACAAACACTCTGTTTTAGGATAATGATAAAAAAAATGATTCTTAAAACTTTATTGTAATTTGCTAAAAATAACACAAGTCCACTCAGACTAGAATATTAAAAGTTACACATGTAAATGTGTATAAAGGTATATCCCAGTTAAACTCAGTTTTAGAGCCAGAGTTAAGGCTGGGCGTGGTGGTGCACACCTGAAATCCCAGCATATGGAACACGAAAGCAGGAGGATTGCTATAAGTTTGAGGCCAGCCTAGGCTACAAAGTGAGTTCAAGGCCAATCTGAACTGCATGTTGAAACCCCATCTCAAAAAGACAAAAAAGAAAAACAAAAACCAGTTACATGATGTCAACTGTTAGATTTAAAAGTTATTACAAAAGATGTTTTTCTTTTGGATCACCAGAATCTGAGATACATAAAAATTCCTTAACAATGGTTAGCGCTCAAGTATTTTACAAATACAATGAATTTAGACAAATTATTTTGTTATAGATGTGCTGTATACATTTAATTAAGCCTGCTGTTAGAATATCTACAGCTTTTATTATTGTCTCAATTGGAACTGTATTGAAGATGTGTGTTTTACATGCAATTTCTATTTTTTAGCATAATGAATTCCTCAGAGCACTTTTCTGAATGATGTCTTTAAAACAAATCATAGAGTCCCTTAAGAATAAAGCAATTTGAGATCACTTCTTTACAAAGTCTTTAATAACCAGAAATATTTATATACATGACAACAATCAGACTGGCGTGAAATTTAAGATGCACCAGACACAGAAGCCTCTAATTTTCATAATTTGAAAGTGATATTTCATTGTCAATAAAATAAAATAAATAAGACTTTCTATCATCAACACTGAGATCACAGGATAGTACAAAAAGTTTTTATATTACTTGCAAAAGTAGCCTGGGTACAACATGAAATGCTTTGGGAACAGTGATAGCCTTGGTAACATACAGTTATAAAGTGCAATAGAGTAGGATGAGCACTGTGTTGTAGTTATGAGCCCTGAGATAAACATTAAAAAAGTATTTTATGTTTACATTGGACCAAATGATGACTCCTTTGTCTCCTATAAGTCAACCAAATAATACAATGGCTACCAGGAAAAGGAAATGAAAACTTGGGTTTCAAAATAGGCAAGAGATTTTATACCACTCAGACTGAATGTAAGAGGGAAGAGTACAAAACACAGTTAGTGTTCAGTAAGATTTCAGTAATACATCAAGTGAGGATAATTTTAGGAACAGCTCTTCGGCCAAAGTAGAAGAAAAAAGTTCTTGAAAATAGGTGACACATGCTGAGAAGAAAACAAAGGAGCACAAAACTAAAAAGCAAAAGAGAACAAAGGAAAGGGAAAAAAGGAATGAGAAGAGAAGGGAAGAGACAAGAGCATGTGAGACCAGGAAAGTGATTTGTAAGGGGTGGTGGGGAGAACAACCATGGACACCAGTCTATTGAGATAAGAGAGGGCTGGGGATTTAGCTCAGCAGCCTAAGTACCTCCCTGGCAAGCGTGAGGTTGTGAGTTCAATACCTGGTGCCACAAAAAAAAAAAAAAAAGAGATAAGAGAGAAGAAGCAAAAAGCACAAAAAATTGAGGGAATACACAAATCCTTCCAAGTCTGACATTTAGAGAGGCACTAGACTTGGAATGCCTTAGAGTTGGAAAGCTTTGTGGGACTGGTGAGAACTAAATTAAACCGCACATTGCTATCCCTAGGTAGATTCACAGTACTTTTGAGAGGCTGAGGTTCAATGATCCCTAGTTTGAGTCCTGGTTGGACAATTTAGGGTGAACCTGTCCTAGGGCGAAAAACAAATAAAAGGGCTGGACACGTAGCTTGGTGTTCCTTGTTTCCTGTGTTCAATACTCAGCTTTGCAAAAAAAAAAAAAAGAAGAAAAAAAATACCTGAAATAAATCAAACACATGAACTTTTTCTCCTTAACTACTAGATTCTCCATAAATCAGTAAATCTCTTCTTCAGGAAGCTAATATGAAATGAACTGATAACATTAAATGATATTTTATAGTTAAAAAGTAATTTTCACACATTTTAAATATATGGAAATATAAGAAAAAATTGAAGCCAAAAATAATTGATAAAGAACCTTGCACCCCCCCACCCCCAAAATTGCTTCTGAGAAGTCAAATAAGATGTACAAAAGTTCAAGGAGGAGTTGTCGAGTACCGGAGAGGATTGTGGGATGACAGATCTTACAAAGTTACAGGAGAATAATTATCACATTGCAAACAATGAAAAAGGAAAATAGTCTTAAAAACAGTAAGAGTTTATAATACTGGCTTCAACAATTTCTTCTCATTTATTTTTTTTTAGTACATGTTTGTAGTATGTAATGTTTACGTTCCTTATGTGAAATTAGTACCGATACACAGCGCATCTGAATTCCTGTTTTTGCAAAGAAAGTGAAAATGAAAAATTTTATACGAGTGTTTTAAGTAAAAATAGATAGATTGAGGATTGATAGCCAGAGCTCCAGGGCATTCATAATGTGTTCGTCTGAAGAGCAAAATGAGCAAATTGAGGAGAAGACAAATGTTTTTAATATAATTGGCATAAAAAAGCTCAACTGAAAGAACTTTGTGTCAATAGAAAAAAGGAACATTGTCTCTCAAGATAAATTGCCACAGGTGAAGGTTTGAAATGCTCGGAATTGTCTCACACTAAGAATGTGGAATCTCAAGGTTGTTTTAATTTTCCATTTTTCTGATGACCAGAGATGGACATTATTTTATGTATGTATTGGCCATTCATACTTCTGTCCAGTATCTGTTCATTTTGTTGGCCTATTATTTGATTGGATCTTTAACTTGGGGAAATCTAATTTTTAAAAATTCTTTATATACTCTATTAATCCTTTTTGGATGAGCAGTTAAAGGAATAACTGATCAAAAATTTTCCTATTCTGTAGCTTGTCTCTTTACTGGTTGTTTCCTTAGCTGTGTAGAAGATTTTTAATTTGATATGATACCATTTGTTGATTCTTGATGCTCTATCTTGTGTATTTGGGGTTCTGCTCAAGAAGTTCTTGCCTGTATCTATGTCCTGAAGGTTATTACCTATTTTATCTTCCAGAAGATGAAGCATTTCTGTTTTAACATGTTGCTCTTTGATCTATTTTGATTTTAGTTTAGTATACAGAGAGATACATGTCTTACTGCAGAAAAATGGCTATCATCAAAATATCAAACAACAACAAATGCTGGTATGGGTGTGGGGAAAAAAGGAACTCCTCTACATTGTTGTAAACTAGTAAAACTCTATGGACAACAGTATGGAGATTCCTTAAAAGACTAAATCCAAAAATACCATTCAACTCAGCTATTATTCTTCTAGTTACTTTGTCAAAGTATACTTAGATTTGAACGTCCTTTTCAAAGATAGTAAAAAAAATTTAAAAAGCTACATCAATTTGCAGTAATTCAGTCGTATGTTTTGGCTCTACCTTTGAGTCTCATCTCCTTGCTATTTGTACCTATGTGGAATTACTTTTTCCACTGAGGCCTTTACCCCTTGAAGTCATTCATGAGCATTCTAATCAACTTTTTTCCAAACTCCTGTTACTGGTGATATTTTGATCAATTTCAGTGAAACTTTAGAATTCTTAACAGCCTCTAAATGGTGAAACAAGTACAGAAATTTCAGTTTTTCTTGCCCAGGTCCACCAAAAAGCACTGTGTATTGGAAGTGATTGCCTTTCAACATGTATTTATTAAGCAATATAAGATTTGACATTAAAATTACTGTTTCATCCATGTGTTGAGGCATTTTGAGTTAGTAGCATAAAAACAGCATTGATCCTATGGTACATCTCCAGCACATTTGTTGAGTGACCAGATGCCTTGCCATTGAGTAGTAATAGTTTGAAGGGATCTTTTTCTATGAGAAGTCACAACAGTAAATTTAAAATATTTGTGAACTATGTTGTAAACAGTGTGCTACCATTCAGCTTTGTTGTTCAATTTATGTAGCACAGACAGAGATGATTTAGTAGAATTATTAAGGGCCCTAGGATTTTTGGAATAATAAATCAGCCTCGGTTTCAATGCAAAATCGGTAGCTTTGTTAGCTCCTAGCAAGAAGCTTTGAAGTCATTGAAAGCCCTCAAGCTATGAAATTCCTCAATGATAACTTCTTCCAAGACAATGTTATTACTACATTGAAGATGTGTCATGTACATGTCCGCACTACTCACAATGAATGTGGTCATAATGTGTCACAGATGTGAACTGAAAAAAAATAAATAAAAATAGGGGAAGAAAAATTAGAGACAGAGGGTTGGCAGAAGTAAGGGAAAAGGAATAAAAAGAACTAAGATATGCTAGGAGCATATACCTAGTTCCTAAAATGTGTGTAAACATTCCATACCACAAATTATAAAGGAAAAAACAAAGGGAACATTTGTTATTTAGTTTAATCACCTTCATCAATTAATGCACTAGATTTCTGGTTAACTCCATACAGCTTCTGTGTTGGTTCTTGATACTCCATCTTGAACCTTTATGTTATAGAGAAGGTTACTTCACCTAAACCTCCTAAGCAAACTAGCCTCAATCTTTTCTTCTGTATCTACTTCACCTCTTTCAATACTCACGGGATTGAAAAAGAGTGCGGGCTTGACGCGTGATTAGACATTAGATTAAGAGAATATTGTGTCTGGCTCAATCTTCTCTACAGATCACAAAAATGATCTCCATATCACCAATAGCCCTTGTCACTTTCATTTTATTCATGATCCAACAAAACGAGAGAGGTAGGTAAAAGACTGATTGGTAGAGGCCCGGGGTATAGTTCATCAGCACAGCGCCTGCCTGGCAAGTGCAACATCCTGAGTTTGACTTCCAGTAACACAAGGAAAACAAACACTGATTGATGGGCCATTGAGAACAAGCATAGTTTGGAAAGTTTACTGTCTTGTATAGCTGCTGTCCATGATACTCCAAAACAATGACAATGCTAAGATTAAGGGTGACTGGTCATAGATCACCTTAGCAGGTACAGAAATAGTGAAAGAGTGTGAAAAATTGCCAGAATTACCAAAATGAAAGACTGTAACTGGAATTTAGCATGTTGATGAAGCTCTTGGTTGAATCAAGATTGTCACAAATCTTCCATTTTTTAACGCACACACACAATATCTATGAGACAGGATAACACTAAGCACAGCAAGCTACACTTATATACATCATCAAATTTGATATGTGTGCATGCCAAAACATTTATATGGAAACATAAGAAAAAGTTTAACAAGCACATTATACTATCAGAATTTGTAATTTTTATAGACATTGACAAGTCTTAATAATTGTCCTATTTCCAAACCCACATGTGAAGTTGGCTAAATGCTCATATCTTGCACAGCATAGCAATGGCATATTTTCATTATTTTTATCTTTGTCATTGTGATTCATGAAAAAAATGTATAACTCAATTTGCATATTCCTTATGATAAGTAAGTTGAAACAAATTTAATATTTTGTAAATTCTGTTTTGAGAATTTCCTGTATATATTCTTTACTAATATTTGTTTCAGGCTTGCTAAAGCTTTGGCATTAACTATAGGAGTTCCTTACATAACAGGTATTTTAACCCTCAGAGCATACTGATATTTAACTTGATTTTGCACATGTTCACTTTGGAAAGTTGTGGTAGTCTTGTTTATTGAGTAGTCCATCTTAAATTCACTGGCTACCTGCCCTCTATGTAATATCATATACATAGATTTCTTTCTCCATTGTTTCTCTACTTTTTAGATTTTTATTCTGTGTATTCACTTGGTGGTATTACATTTCTTTGTGTTGAGTCTTAGTATCTATTGGACTTTGTCCATGTGCCTTATTTGTATTTCTTTCAGAATCTTTTTGCACAATTTGAAATGCTTGGATTTTAAACTGATTTATGAATCAATTGTTTTACTATATTTGTATTATTTTTTCTTTCTTCTTTTATTTAGTGATTAATTTAGTGCTTTATCTTCAGTGTTATTCTGGTTCTGGAGATAGACCATTGATAAATGATAGATAGATACACAGATGAGAGATTAAAAAGCAGAGAAATATATTCCATTTCTAATATAAATAATAAAATATTAAGATTCTGATTTTAGCATCTATACATGCTATGTTTTATTTCTTGACACTTTAATACATGATCCTATCATATCATAGTTATAAATTATGAAATTTTCAATATATGTTGAAAATTCAAATAAGTCTATAGTTTTATTTTTCTAATTTTCGGTTGTTTGCTGCTAGCCAGAAGCATATTTTAGAAAAAAGTTCTTACAATATTGTTTCTTATGTCAACAAGTTCAATGTGAAAATATTTTTATGCAAACAATTTTGAAAATATGCCTCTTTATATTTTCATATGATAGCACATACAGGAAAGAGTATTTATACAGCATTCTGAGTAAACAGCTGAGGCTCATAGATGCTGAAAGCAAATAGTTCAAGAGCTCAAACAGATACCCCAGGCTATGACTGACCAGCCTAAGTGGTGAGAGTGTACTTCAGAACAAATACAGGTATTTGCTGAATACAATTTTGCTGGGGCAACTCAGTTTACACTGTGCCTCAGGTATTTAAGAATATTCTAAAATACTGGAAACCATATTGAGCATTTTTTATTCTGTTTAACTATTCTTTATTTTCTATTAAAATATTACAGTTCATTTTGGACATCAGTATTTCCTTATCTTTATGTGTTTGGAAGTTAGGAGGCGCCAAGGCTAGGTGAAATTGCCAGTGCATGCCCTCAGCTCCAGCCAGGCCTACCACTGCAGGTGCTCTGCTGTTCCAGGGAGGCTGGGTGGAGCCCAGGCAGGACCCCAGGGATGCTCCAAATGTCCCTGGCTGATGGTGGAATTGGCGTGTGTCGCTACCAGGCTGCTCATGAGGTCCCAAGCTAAAACGCCAGGTGAAATTCGTTGTGTGTGCCTTCTGCTTACACCAGGCCCAGAGCTGCTACTACTCTGCTCGAAATCTACATATTCTTATTGGGTTCAATTTCCTGTTGCCTCTGAGAAATATCAGATGAAACAGCTACACTGGAGCAGGAAACTATCCCATTGAGTATTTCTATGTTCTGGAAATGAAAGTTAAAGCCTCAATTTTGTTTCGCGACTATACAAGAATTCTTACCAATCAGGAAGTAAAAGTCTGACAACCCTATATAAATCTATAAAAGATGGGATATCACAAAAGTGAATATACAAAAGGCTAGTTGACATGTAGAAAAAAAAGCTCCCATAGAAATGTAATTAAATCTACAATGAGATACCATACACATCCCACAATTGCCACAAATTAAAAAAGCAACCAGTATTGTCAAAGATGTACTGCCACTTGTTCACCCACGCATCTCAAATTGAGAGTGAAGACACATTCAAGGACCAGGAGATACTGTCTCACAAAATGAAATGAACTCAACACTTAAGCATTCCCAGGCCTCCGGGTACATCTGAAAGGAATGAATGTCTCACATCCTTCAAAAGACACCTACAATCTTGCTCATCTATGCTACAAGCATGCTCATGATGATTTTATTCATATAGCCAAACACTGAGAACAATCAAGTAGAATGGATAAATTTAATGTGTAATAAGTAATAAAAAGAACAAAGTGAAAAACACAAATACTTTTCATATAGTAGGTTGATAAGAAAGTTAGTTACGAAGGAAACATACTTTATTATCCTTTTGTATGACAAAAGGCAAAAAGCAGTCTTCCAGAGGTTACAGATGTGAAACTACTGCATGTCGCAGGGTTGGGGTGGTGGAAAAGTTGGTAGAAAGTGCCTATTGTTTCAGAGGAGTCCAAATAAATTGTCTTGGGTACCACAGAAGTTCTAATTATCCATCTGAGCAAGGAATATATATATATCTGAGGTTTTTTTAGTAAGATTAGTATACTTTATGTCCTGTATTTGATATATCTCTAGAGACATTATGAAAAGTTCTTAGAAAAAGCAAATTATTGGAGTGTGTAATGTCCACATTTATTTTTTAAGTATTTGTATTGATGAGTTATTCATTTAAATTTTATGAACTTCATTGTTTTAAACAATGTGTACTTAATAGGAAAATAAAATTGCAATAAAATAAAATATAGGTTTTTAATATGCAATGAGTGTGTAGAATACACATCATTTTCAACATAGCTAATCTTGTTTTCAAGATCTAAAAAATAAGAGCAAGAAATAAATTCCTATGTGAAGTACAATGAAAATACAAACAAAACACTACCATAGAAATAATCTTTAATTTGATTATTACACCCAAGGAAATCTTCACAGATGAAAACAACATATTCTATACACAAGTCTCATTTACCCTGACAGCATGTGTGCTTACATTTTCCTTTTCTGTTTGGCAAAACATACTTGTCTCCTCTCTTATCTTTCTCTTTTGTCAGGAACTTTCTATTATATTATGCAATGTACACTTATCAGATAAATAAAATATCAATAAAATAAAATATCAAATATGTTATGGTTTGTGTCTTGATGTCACCTCAAAGCCTCAGGCAGTCACAGGACTTTTCACAGGTGGTTGAATATAGAGTGTGTGATGCTGGGATTAAGTGTGCATGATTAGTAAATCACTCCACTGATTGGTTCTGCATAGTTCTGGCTAGGATTAAGGGTGTCAGTGCTACACCCACCCTAGGGCAGGTAGGCTGCGTACAATATCAGTAACAGAAGGAGTCTTGTATTTCTCTTTTGCTGCTCTCACTGTCTTCTGCTGCCATGAACTGTTGCCCTCTGCCATTGCCACCCTGCCTTGGAGCCAGCCGATTATGGACTGAAACTTCTACAAACTGTGAGCTCAATAAACCCTTTAGATGATGTATAAATTGCTTGAATTTTTGAAACAATGCTTTCAAAAAATGAGAGAACAGCAGTCAAATTGTTTGATTTTTTTCTTTTTTCTTTTTTGGCAGATTTTTTCTGTCATCAGAATATGGCAATTTTGAAACAAACCAAATCTCTTTAGTGTCACTATTGTTCTAAAAATCTCAATGCCACATCTGTCACTACTCCATAAATGCTTTAGATTGTGATTATTAGGATGATAAAGTCCTGCTAGAAAGGCTTTTAGTTCAGATAATGAGGGATCATGATACGTATATTTTTGACTATTACTACTGATGCATATAGAGTGTTTTGCTTGTGTTTCATTATTAGTGTATTTCAAAACATCTTGCCGCATATTGCCAGTTACAAATGATTTCCAACAATGAATGGCAGTGTCAGAACTCTGTCCAATAGCTTGCACCCCTGGAAAGAACCTAATAACATTTTCTGACCTATTTCTAACAGCAATAGTTCAAGTATACATGACCATTTTGTAGCGTTTTAAATAGTCAAATATTTATTTACATTACTGAATTCTTTGATAGAAGTTTGATAGAAGAGAGGAAGTAAGAGTACAAAGAAAAGAGAATCTATGAATTAATAATTACTAATCTGTTTTTCCCTATAAACCAAGTTTTTCTTTATGCTTACTTGCTAGTTTTCCTTTTACTTTTAAAAAAGTTTAAGGTAATTGTAAGGCATCCTTTCTTGGTTCTTTATATTTCCTTGAGTAACTTTACCAATCTGAATCTGTTTTTTATTTTATAAAAAACCCAAAATTTCATTACAAAATAATAAGGGAATAACCAAGAGTTAATACACTGTATATTAATTTCTCCAAAGTATTTACTCAGAATAAAAGACAGACAAAAAGATCCTCTTTTACAGAGAAAGACAGAACAAAACTTTCATTTCAGTGAACTAAGTGAAACTATTAGTATAAATTAATCAAATTAGCATATATATTAAAATGTGGGTGAAACAATAGACTAGGTAATGTGGGGAATTATTTGAACTTTTCCCTACTTCCTGTTTATCTTCTTTTCTGTTCTTTATTTTCAGATACATATTTTGAGTATTTTTAATACACCGTGCAATATTTAAGCTTGTATGTTTGACTTATTTCACTTAACATTACATTCTCAAATTGCATACATTTATGGACAAAGTTCTAAAGTTTATCTTTATTACAGTGTAATACTCCATTGTATATAAATATCATGTTTTTCATATCCATTCATTGTTGATGGACATATGTGCTATTTCCAAGGTCTAGCTTTAAAAATTATATTGCCACAAACATAGATATTCATGTACCCCTGTAGAATGCTGATTTTAATTTATTTGGGATGATAACTAGAAGGGTGATAGCTTGGTCAAATGGAAATTCTATTTTTAGTTTTCAGAGGAATCTGCATACTAATTTCCATAGTGGTGTACTAGTTTACATTTTCACCAACAACGTTGAACAGTTTCCTTTTTTCCCGTATACTTGTCAGCATTTGTTAATCTTTAGATATTGTGAAGATAGCAATTCTTTCTGGGCTAAGATGGTATCTAAATGTAGTTTTAATTACTGTTTATCTAATGGCCAATGGTGTTAAAAATTTTTGTGTATTTATTGGGCATTTGTATTTCCTCTGATAAGTGTCTAGTTGTTTCAGTTGCCAATTTTTGATAGAATCTTTTATTTTGGGGAGTCTATTTTTTAAAACTGTTTTGTACATTCTAGGTGTTAGTCCTCTGTCTGATGAATAAATGGAAAATATTTTTTTCCTATTTTGTAAGTTGACTATTCATTCTATTGGTTGTTTCCTTTTGTGTGCAGAAGCTTTTTCACCTGATATGATCCTATTTATTGATTCTCAGTACCTTTTCTTGTGCCATTGTAGTTCTGTTCAAAAAGTACTATGCCTGTGTCTTAACGGGTTCTACCTATTTTTATCTTCCAGCACATTGCATTTCTGTTCTAACATTTAGATTGTTTTTCCATTTTGATTTTAATTTTAATTAAATATATGCTGATTATATATATATATATATATATATATATATATAATCAGTTTTCAGCATGTGGGCTTCTAGTTTTCCCAGCATCATTTATTAAACCGGGTAACTTTCTCCCAATGTATGTTTTGGCCGCTATGTCAAAGATCAAATAGCTGTATGAGCCCGGGGTTGTTTTTATTCATTCTATCCTATTTCAATCCTATTTGCAAATCCTATTTCTGTATGAATACAGTGCTGTTTTAATTACCATAGCTTAATGGTATAATTTAGGATCTGGGATTATAGTGCCACCTGCTTTGCTTTTGTAATTAAAGATTGCTTTTGCTATTGTTCTATTCTTCTGATTGTATATGAATTTTGGAATTTTTTCCCCTAGATTTGTGAGAAATGCATTTAGTAGTTTGATTAGAACTACATTAAATCTGTGTATCTGTGCATTGGAATTATGACCATTTTGTTAATCCTGGATCTATTCAGAAACAGGGGCTATCTTTCAATTTTCTGATATCCTCCCTGATTTCCTTTTGCAGAAAGATATAATTTTCATAAAGGTCTTTCATTTTCTTGTTTAAATTAATTACTAAGTATTTCACTTTTTGATGCTTTTGTCAATGGTATGGTTTTCCTAATTTCTTTTTCAGTTAGTTCTTAATAGTTTTAAGAATGCTATTGATTTTTCTATGTTTAATCCATATCCTAATACATTACTAAATTTGGTTGTTAATTCTAGGAGTCTTTTGGTGGAGTTTTTTAATCTTGTGTGTAGAAGATCATGTCATTTGCAAGTAATCACACTTTGATGATTTACTTTTATATTTTTATTATTTTTTATTATTTCTCTTGCCTGATTGCTTGAACATATTGAGGAGTATGTTGAACAGGAGTCATGACCATGGACATCCTTGTCTTTTTCCTGATTTTATAAGGAAAGCTTTGAGATTTTCCCTACTTAATATGATATTGGAGGTTGATTGATCATAAATGGCTTTAATCAAATTGAGATAACCTCTTTCTATAACTATTATCTTTAGGGTTTTTATCATGAATGGATATTGAATTTTGAAAAAAGTTTTATGTATCTATTAAGAAGACTTTATTTATGTGATGAATCAGATTTATAGATTGTATATGTTGAGTCATCCTTGGATCGCTGGGATGAAGCCAACTTTATTATATAAGATCTTTCTGATGGCTTATTCCATTTTGTTTGCCAATATCTTATTAAGAATTTTTCCATCTTCATTTGTTAGAAGGATTTGCTTATAGTTCTCTTTATTGACTGAATCCTTGTCTACTTTAGGAATCAGGAAAATGTTAGCTTCAAAAATTGATTAAAATTCCCAAGTCTCACCTTTATTTCATGTCACTGTGAAGACTGAAAACTGGTTATTGACAATCAATGAACTGACATTCTAAGACTGCTTTATGAGCCTGCCACATACCAATAAATCTGGTCTAATAGCTTTAGCATCTTTCTCCTATTTTTTGTGGGATTTACATTCAGTAACTGTGTGATAGGTTGTAGTCACAAAATAAATGCCTAAGAAAATAAAAATTTCAAAATTATCAAATACTTTTATTTTAGTAAGTGGAAATTTCATGAATCATGTCATTCTTAAGCTCTGTCTTTTACCTTTGGGGTTTTCCTTGTGCCTATTTATGATAAATAACTCCAAGGACTTGCTGGTTAACAGATTGCTAGAGTAAATATTATCTAGGATATAAAAAGTCAACTATTTCATTTATGAATTCATCTTTGCTTTTGTTTTATTTTGGTGTTTGGTTTTTTTGAGACAGGGCCTTGCTATGTAGCTCAGGCTGTCCTTGAACTCACTACATAGTCCAGGCTGTAGACTGGTCTCAAATGCACAGAGATCCTCCTGCCTCAGCCTCCCAAATGTTGAGATTACAAGCATGTGAAACCATAGTTGTCTATGAATTCATCTTTGGAAAGATGAAGAAGAGGATTAGCAAGTTGATAACACCTGAAATTGAACTTTAATAACTCTGGTGAATTTTATCTATTTCTATATATTTTCTCTACATATGTTCACAAATACTTTTATTCACACAGTCATTAGTGCCTCATAGCATTCATTAAAAACTTCCATTCTTAATGTAAATTGTCCTATTTTAAACTATTTACATCTAAGAACATAAAGTATTGTCTGTGTTGTGTTTATGTATATTAAATCAGATTTTCTATTTGCAAAGTACTGTATCATTTATAAATGTATCTATATGTATAAGTTTTCCAAGTTTGGATATATGATATTTTAAATCTGAACTTATATTCATATTTTAATATTTTCCAATTACAATATTGTAGTCACATAATGATATTGTAATGTAATAAGAACATTATAATTTCTTCAAAATGTCAAAACTACAGCTGAAAACATTTAATATTGATAAGTACAGAAAGAATTAATAAAAGATGATGAACAATTTTAATTACATATGTATTTTTAGATAAAAATCATTCCAGATGGCTTTCTAAACATGATGAATAAACATACATTTATTTATTAAAATAGATTTCAACCCACTTCATAACTCCATAAAAATATATTTTAAAATTTTTGCTTGAAATATCAGACAAAATGTGAAATTGAGTTGTAGCAAAAATACATTCTAAATTTTAAAACCTATATTGTCCTTCTGCATATATTTTTGCACCTCAAAAATATATGATTATACAAAGATACGCTGAAACCAGTATGAGGAGGACAGTAAACCTCGTGCAGTGTTTTATCCATGGTTGTCTTTGCTACTTAGAAGGCCAAAGCAGGAGAATTCTTTGAACCCAGAAGTTTGAGAGCAACCTGGACAAACGTGCCAAAATTCCGTTTAAGAAAAGCAGATAAAAATAAAATAAAAAGGACATATTTTCAACTCTACAGGTTGTTTAAAATTTTTATTCTTTTGTTATAAAATATAAAGCCAATGCCAGTTTTACTTTCTCCTTTATTTGAATATTTGAAATTTACACGACTACTTTTTCTCATTTTTCAATTTGTTATGGAACAATTACACCTTAATTTTAACCATCCTTGTCTTGTTTAAATGAACTTGTTACTGTTAATACAGTTTTTATGTTTTGGAGAATGCTTACACTTATTAATTTATTCTTTTGCTATCTTTAATCACTAATATTTATTCCACAAATTGAAAGCTGTAGAGTCCTCAGTTGATTCTCATTTGAGAATGATTGCATTGTTTGGCTCGTGTCTTTCCTTGCTTTTGAACTCAGTGGCCTTAGCATTGAGTATTCCTTCATGGTCATCTAAACCCCCAGCCTTGCATGTGACTTATTCTGCGGACCACAGTCTCAAACACTTTCTGCATGGTTGCAGATCTACATAACTAAAAGTAGGAGCAGGATACCTGCAATCCCACAAGCATGCAGACCAATCTGTGGGTGGGGCATGGAGCCTGTTAAACTTTACTTTTATAATTGTGTTAAAGTGTTTTCTATTACTTTAATTTTTTGCAATATTCTTGAAGAAAGTCGATCATCTTTATTTTTATTGGATTTGCCTCTTTACTCTTTCATTTACATTTTAATACTTCATAATTATCAGAAGTTTGTTCTGTCATTAAATCTTTCTCTTTGTTCTCATGATACCAATTTTATTGAGTTTAGTGCTGATTTTTTTTAATTCGATAAATTTTTCTTAAATTTTCTAGTCTCATTTATCTGACCTCTCGTGAAAGTGAGTGAGTGTGCTTAATGACTTCTATATTCCTCTGGACACTTGGCCAGATTGCTTTCTGTTTCTTGGTTAAAATTAATTTCTAAACTGCTTTCTTTACCTCTTCCATGCTAGGTGTCTGCTTTTGTAGTTACTTGATTTTCCTCTCCAAACTGCATTTATTTCTTTTTATACTTTTATAATCATTTTCATACTCCAGCAAGTGGAGGATATCCTATTTAGACTATGAAGACACCTTCACTTCCTTTCCAACATACAGAGAGCCCTCTGAGGTTCATATGAAAGAGTCTTTTTGGGCTGGGGGTTTAGCTCAGCAGCCTAAGTGCTTGCCTGACCAGCGCGAAGTTGTGAATTTGATTCCCGGTGCCACAAAAAAAAAAAGTCTTTTCTGCTTGCTATTTTTTATGTTTTTATTTTTTATTTCTAAGAGAAATCAGTGCTTATTGAGGACGGAAGTGCTCTATATTTCTGAGAACATTCTTTACTCTCCCTTTTAAGATTTGTTTGGTTCTTTCCACACCTTTGAACAGTGCCACTCGATCCAAAATGGCGCTGCTCGCGGGCGGAGCGTACGTCACACTTCCAGTGCAGGTGACAGGACCGTTTCATTCTAAGCGGCCAGCTTTGCGCATTCTCCGTGTTCAAGTATCTCCTCACATCCATTGCTGCTCTCCTCTCCTTTACCTGTCACCTCTAGCCCAAGAGAAAATTCACCGTCTCCACCTCTGTGAGCCGACTTCTCCTTCACAGTTACCAGTGAGAAATTTGTGGATATTGAGTCTCAAGTGCATATTCTGGAATGGTAGGACGCTTTGAAAGCAGCAGTCTACTCTCTATGCAGACCCCAAATTTTCTTAATTGTTTTTATGTAGATTTCAAGGATTATGGCGTTCAACTACTTTCATTTTCCCTTTCTTTGTTATTACTAGTGACTATCTTGACATATATCATATATCATGTTACCTTTTCTCTTTTTATGTTCAAGAGAAGGCATTTATGGCTTCTATTATTTTGACATAAAATTCCAGTTTACATTTTAAAAATACATGTAATCCTGTGAAACCATAGTCGTATTTATTTTTGTGCATTTAAAGCAGATAATTCTATAGCTTAGAAGAACTTTCTTTGATATTACTATTGTACTTGGCTTCACACATGAAAGATTTTACTTTGTTTACATAGGCTCACAGCATATCAGGCAATTTGAAGTGCTGGAATTTTTGCCATGATATTAAAAAGATTCACTTGAAATACATGTTCTTAAAAATTTTTGGGTAAATGTCAGTCTTATGTACTAAAAATTCTAAATTTTCATGAAGAACCATAATAATATCTAAAAATTTAAGAAATATGGCCACGAAAAGCTATAGTTTATTCATGTGTAAGCAAACTATATTCATATTTATTTGTGTTCATTAAAATAATACCACAGTTTTAAGAAATACTTGTTTTTAAATATGCACTCTAGCAAATGAAATACAATAAATATTTAATAATGTAGGAGCCCCAGATATCATATAATAGCATTAACCGCAAAAGGAATTTACTATACTGCTAACCCTGTAGAGTACTATCATTCATATAATATTCAACCAAGGATCATGTGCATTAAAATTATACTAATATTAAAGTGTCATGTAACTCCTAAAATACAAAGTATTATTTGATTATTCTAATTATTTTCAAGCACAGCAATAATTACAAACAGATGTAAAGATATAAGTGAAAATGCATAGATTATAAGGGAATTTTTAAATCAATAAGCCGAGTTATAATAATCACAAAAAATCTGCTTCAAATAACAACTCAGAGACCTGTGAAATGCATACATTTTGGTTGAAAAAATTCTTGTAAATTTTCCTCAAGTCTCTAATATTATAAAGCTTACATCATCAATGTGATGAGCTGGCATATCAAATAATTATCTTTCTCCCTCTCCCTCCAACCCTCCGCTTTCTCTCTTTTCTAATTATAGTTTACTTTTGGAGAAAATATTTCTTTTCTGTAACTGAGACATTTGAAAATATTAATGGATCAGAAAACAAAATAAATCTGTCTGTACTTTTAAATTATTAGTTTTATTAAGAAAATTGAATTTCAGTAGTTAAGATGTATTTGGGTTAGGAATTTGTATTTTTAGTAAGAATAAATTTAAAATCATGTTTTCATTTCCAGTGTGACTGTGTTTTGAATGTGGATAGCGCATTAATCAAGAAGAAAAATTTTTTAAAATATTTGCATAAAAAAGTAATAATAGGTAACTGAAGGATTATAATAAAAGCTCCAAAAATTGTAATCAGGACAGGCATGGAGCTTAGTGATGCCGTACATGCCAGGCAAGCGCAAGGCCCTACGTTTGATTCCTGGTACAAAAAAAAAAAAGTATAAAAAAGCCCCTTAAAAATTAAAATCGATAAAAATTTTAAAATGAGGAAGAAGAATGCAATATTGAATACAAGTAATCAGTCACTGAAGCAAAAATATTGCTTAAAAACAGAATTTACTGTATTATGTTTTCAGTTTTTCATTTGTCTGTGTGTATTTATGCATGCATACACATACAAAGATAAATATCGTAAATTATCTAACAGTTTAATATCCTGTGATTCCAATATGGAAAATTCCTCATGTGAAAAATATTTAGTGCTTTTTATGTAATTTGAGTTTTAATTTACAGATTGGTTTCAAATGTTATGAAAGATCTTACAAACTGCTCCAAATAAACGTCACCTGTTTCACTTTCAAAAACAGCAGCCGCAGCACTCAAATAGGATTGAGATTTTCTAATCTATTAGAGTACTGGAGAATTCTTAAGAGTATCTACGGTCATATAATAGAAGAAATAATCCAAATAAATTTTTAAATCATGTAACAGAAGAAATAATTTGGTTTTGATTATTTTTATTGAGGTCTCTTCTTCCCTCTCTTTGTCCTTTAAATTCAGTAGTTTAAGAGTCTAATGTGATAGCATTTAAGCCTTTGATGAATTGCTTTCCTAATCTGATGAATGTGTCTCTTTAGTTTGAGGAACAGTCCTGATTCAAAGACGAATTAGAAGATCCAAATTTTACCTAGTAATGGATAAGAAAATATGTTCAGCTCTTGTCCCTCAACTTTTTCAGTGATATCAGAAGACAGGCAAAGTGTCTAACAGTCTATAAAATAGAATATGCCTCTCTCATCACACTGCTTACCATTTCCTTTCTTCCAAACAGCTCACCAGAGAGACCTCAGGCCCTTCTTGGCACCTGAAAACTGTATCTATGATTATAGAAAAGTGAAAATGTTCTGCCTAGTCTCATTCAAATCATTGTTGTTCCTTCAAGACATTTAAAAGTGTATACTAATTTATAATCTTTTTCAATTACTGTTCTTTTGTCCCTAACGGTTTCTGCTTAATTTCACATCATTTGAGCAGTGAGATTTTAGCTGTGCTTTGCAAAACTTCTTTGACATCTATTGTGCTAACATCTCAAAGGAATCCACTGTGCTATAAACATTTTAGGATCTTTTAGTTTAGAGGATGGAGGAGATTGATGATGTCATGAAAATCTCTTCTCTAAACCTTTTAATGCGGAAAAAATAGAGAATTAAAAATATCTGATTTCTTGTCAGGTTATTCAGTTACTATCATTTTTATTAATCTTTAGGTAATAATGAAGATACTTTCTGTAAAATGTGAGTTGCTGGTTTCAGACTTAAAATAGACCACTTCACACTTCAAGTCATCAGTGGAATAAATACAGTAAGACACAACATTAACAACTGTATGGAGCTGGTGTTGTAGTAGCTCAGTTACACAGCACTTACTTAGCAAATGTAAGACTACAGTGTTGTAGGCACACACACACACACACACACACACACTATCAAATGGAAAAGTCCTCCATTTATTCATTCAGTGTAAGAAAATTCAACCATATACAATCAGTAAATCTGTTAGAAAAATGTAAAGGATGCATGGCTTTGTATTTAATTTGGTATTAATTGTGTTTCAAACTAATTTAGATTACTAATGTTACTGTTTCATAGCTGTCTTTTAGTTCAGCGTATTTAGGAATCTCAGGTTATACAAATATGCCAGTCTAGTCCTAAATATTGTGGTGAAGTGTCTAGGAATGCTCATGACAATGTAGCTTAAAGTGAATGAATTCTGAAATAAATGCTAAATCACTTTAAGTTCTATAACTTAGCACTGTGTGAAAATTTCATATCAATTGCACTTTTCTTTGATACAATGACTATTCACTTCTCAGGCTTCTCTGCTATTGCTCTCTTGGCCTCAGTACTGAAAACCTCAGTTTGCCTTTCAATTTGGTATTTGTATTTTCCAAGCAAAGAGAGAGAAAAACAAAGCAAACCCAACAAAGAGAAATAGTCAATTCCTTTCCACATCGAAAATAAGTGTTATGTTAATAAATATGTACCAAAAACTTATATGCAGTTTCATCCTTGGAGACGTTCCTGTTAGTCTGACAGATATTTCCAATTTAGGGGAAAAGAAACCTCCGAATATCTACTCTTCCTCCCTCTATCTCATCTGATCCCAAACTTCCTTTTAAAAAGAATAATTTTTTAAATCATTTTGCTTATCTTTAACGCATACCTACAAGAAATTAAAAAATAAACCTTGACAAATTTGCCTGTTTTATATTTGAAATAAATTCCCAATTCCTTTCTTCTTGCCTACCCATTGCTTCTGAATTCATCTTGGTTCCCGTTGTTTATTTTCTGGATCAGAATATTATCCTGTGAAATCATGCTGCTGGCTCTGGAGTTGAGAAGTCTTCCTGGGCCTTAATTCCTAATATGTGGAAAGGGGACACTACAACTATGGACTGAGGAGCATTATGGAGACGGTTAGCAAATAAAAATAAATAAATGCTGAGTCACAAAGAGAGAACCAGTAGGGTCCTACAAAGCTACTCTTGTGCGAAGAGGATACATGTTTCCTCCCACTTTGCAGGTCATAGGTGGGTAATCTAAGACAGGGTACTCGGTTCTCTCGGTTGTCCTCAGCTGGAGACTTTCCTAGGGGCGGATATCTAAATCTGAGGAGTACCTTCAGGGTGATTTTATAGTCTTCTCACTCTCTACTCAGTGACCCATTCTCCTTGGTGGCTCACAGGAGGTAGCCTGCCTTCTTCCTTTGGCTGCTGGCCTAAGGGACTAGGGTCAGACAGAAAGTGGAGGAGTTCATCTGGATGGGCCTCCAAGTCTCCCAGTGCCGTCTCCCAGGGAGATGTGACCAGTGAGCTATTTGCAGATGCTGGAGAACATATGTATTCAAAACAAAATGGTATAATAATCTGAAAGTATGTCATTCTTGATCAACACGCCACCTTACATGTCTTCTGTCTTTACTCTTTTTAACCACTTTATGGGAATAAGAATTTATAAATGCCTAAGTTGACCTTCAAGAATGCTTGTTATTTGTTTCTATAGAATCCCTAACTGTATATTCTGCCAATCCTCCGTGGTCATTATGGGTAATATAACACTACCCCCAGATCAGCTTGAATATAAGAATTTTCTCCTGTTTGTGCCTACATAAATCTTATTCCACTGGAATCCATTTCAATTTCAACTCACCAGTAAGATATTCTATTTTTCCCTAAAAAAATAAGTACCAATTCATGTTTTTACACTTAGTACCTTGGGTTTTCTTCTGCCTTTTTGTCCAAAAAATGCTATTATTTTACCCACATGTTTTTCTCTTTGCTGCCATGTCTTCTGCTGAATTTTAAGTTTCCTGAACATAGATATCATCCATGTCTTAACCGTCACTATTTTCTTAAAACCTATGGCAATGACAAACGCACAACTGTGATCAGTAAATATTTCTGGACTGTAAATAAAGGATAAAAGTAAATTCATCTTTACTTTATGGGGTCAAATTTTCTACAGCCCTACACTAAAACTATTTCCTCCCCAGCTGATCAAATTGAAATTTCATTGTCTGCATCATTCAAAAAAGAAATTAAATTACACTCTAAATTATAAGTGAACTCATGACTGAAGAAACTGTCATACAATCTTTTTCCACATGGTTCCTAAATAACACATACTTTTAAAATTGTATTAGAGATTCAGAGCCTGGAACATTCTTCAATATAAGAGAAAATTTTGTGCACAAAGAAGGATATATGGAATTATTTAATTTTAAAACTATGGGCAGCTGGACATAGAGACACGTGTCTAGAATCTAAGTACTTGGGAAGGCAGAGGCAGGAAGATCACAAGTTTGAATCTATCCTGGGCAAATCAATGACTTCATGAGACTCTGCTTCAAAATAAAAATAAAATAAAATAAAATAAAATAAAATAAAATAAAATAAAATAAAATAAAATAAAATAAAAATCATGCTGGGGATATCTGCAAAGGCTCTGGCTTCAATCCTCAGGATTGACAAGCAAATGGTAATAGTATTATTACTACTATTATGACTATTAATAATATATGTGCATATATACATATTATAAAATTATTTTAAACATCATTCAGCAGCTTTCTAATTAGATGACTTACTATAAAACACATCTTTAGTGAAGGTCTGTTGCATTTATATAGGAAAGATAACCTGGTTCTTAATGTTGGGATTTATTTAAGTATCAGGAACAATGCGTACTGGTGTATATAGCACTAAATATTGCTTTGTAAATGTTCAGTACTTGCCTAATATTGTTGTTATTGACATATTTGGCTTGATGTTTTTGGTTTTGTCTTTGAAAGAAAAGCAGTTTTTGTGGAATATGTTAGTATTGATCCATCTATATAACTTTTACAAAAACATATTGTAGTTTTCACCCTGAGAGTTTATTTATTCCTTCATTTCTAAAGTAGTTTACCAAAAGCGAACACATATTTTTATGATTGTGATGTTTATAGGAAACATCATTAATGTTTTCCAGTACTGTATGTATGTGTTAGTATCCATGTTTTGGGCATATTTTTAACACATTTTATATGCTTCTTGATGCTGTTGTTTCCTTCATTATGTTTGCTATGTCAGTGTATTTACTTCATATGTCTGCTTTTTTATGTTTTTTTACTAGTTCTGTTATGGTACGCTTAGACTTCAATGATTTTTTTAGACAATAGATTTTATCTTTCAAAATAGTGCTTTCTTATACTCAATTTTCCTCTTGATTTATTGTATATCTTTTATCACTACTTTGTGAGCCACATTTTTGTGTTTTTCACTATATTTTTCCATAAATAATATGAACTTACAGAAGACCTTCTTTCAATGGTTCAATTTATCATTCTTGGACTTTACAATGGTACAAACTTCATATACAACAAGTAGAAATCATACTGATACTATGATATTCAGTAGATTATGTGCATTAGTTATATTATCATATTATTACATTCTTAAATAATGGTGCTATATCAGGACACAACCCTGGAAAGTCTTGAGACACCTCTATTTTATATACATATATATGAGAAATGTTATACATTATACATTATATGCAAGTGTGGATTCTTTCAGTTTTTTCTATTTATAAGCTTAAATATTATCCCTACCATGCTATTCATGTTTTAAGGAAAATGTATATCTTCTGGTTTTCAAATGAGATACAGATAGATTTTATTTTACCTTATAACCATTTCATGTAAAATTTATTTTTATTTATTCTAAAATTATATTTTAGAGATGATATGATGACAAACCTAAAGGCAGTAGAATTTGATAGACGAAAATTGAGCTCTTTTTTGAGTGCACTTTTGTTGGATTTGTGTTTCTCTGCATTGCCATTAAAGAAATATAAGTATGATCTGCTCCTCAATGTCTGGATGATTCATTGTTATTTCTAGGTAAAATTTTTCTTAAAGATTATGGCACTTCTCTGTTTCTTTAAGATTCATGAAGATAGACATTCTCCAGACCTACTTCCAGCAGAACAGGGATACTTATTTATTTCAATTTTATATATGTAATACTTAGTTCAATTAAAAAAGAATAATTTGTGACCTGTCACAAATTCCCCAAAATTCCCTAAAATCTGTTTCCTCTGGCTATTTATTTTAAAATTATTTATATGAATGCAGTTAAATAAATCCAAAGAAAACCATATATTAGAATAACATTAGTTTGACAAAATTTGCAAAGCAATGAAATATGGTTGTAAAAGAAATGTCAAATATTTAAATTTTACCCTTGAACTTATACATGGAACATGTTTTAAAACTACTTTGCAAGTAGCCACTATGTCCATTTGGACATTTCCAGTCTCTGAAAATTCCCACTATACTGGCTTATATTTTGGAAAGTCCACTAAGAACTGAGTGATAAGGATAAATTTGAGTAATTTTTCTGAAAATAAATACACATCGTGACCATAAATTAGACACAAAAGGTTAAATATCACATTTTCTCCTATATGAGAAACCCAAAATATATATAAATTAAAAAGGAGAGTAAAAATACATGGCAGGATACAGAAAGTAGACTTTGTGGGAAAAGCATCTGAGAATGAGGAGGGACAGTAGGGCAGAGAGGGAAAGGAGAAGTAAATATGATTAAGAAGCAGTAACCCATGTACCAGCTCCACACAATCTGCGCCATTGCTATGTATCATAAATATGTACCTTTAAAGAGAGAAAAAAAAAAAAAAGAAAGAAAGAAATTTAAAAAAAATAAAAAGACTGGCACAGGGGACAAGTCTGGACAGAAAGGTCAGCTGACCTTGCGGATTTAAGCCTCTCGCCTTGTGTCATCTTGTCCTGTCTCATATCAGGTGTTATTCACTGCAGCCATGAAATTCAGTCTCAAGGGATCCAATATCGGCCACAGGGAGAGAAGCAGGCCTCTAAGGCCAAAAAGCGAATGTGCTAGAGGCTGAAACAGACCAAAGCATTTTAGGCTGGAATTGGACGGTACACTCTGAAGAGGGAGAGAAGGGCAAAGGAGCTGTTCTCCCAGGAGCTCATGGCAATTGCAACCTGAAGTGAAGTAGACTAAGGGAAGATAGGCATCCTCTAGCCCCATTTCCAGCAGAGCATAACCGCCATCTTGGATACTCTTTGGATATTTGGCTGCAATATGTGCCCAGAAATCCATGAAAAATAACTGCTTAAGTGAATAGAAAGAGAAGTACTGTTTCATGAATTATCATTTTAGTTGCCGTCATAGAAAATGAAGCTATTTTAAACTCAAGTTACATACGTACAAAAAGATATTAAAATATTTCTGTATGGTTTTAGGAGTGCCTTCACTTTTTGGAAAGTAGCATTTATAACTTCCTTATAAAGACCTCATACATTTCCTCAGATTTCATAATTTTACCTCATAGTAATGTAATTCATATACATTGTTTTGGTTTTTTTATTTATTTTTTTCTTTTCCTATGCTTTTAACTCAAGCAATATGGGTATTAGTGTTGCCTTTTTAAAATTTTTAGATCTAGTAGGAAAATGTCTTTGAAAGAGATTTTAATGCTTTGCCTTACATTTTCTTAAAAGGATTTATCTATGGAAACTGATAAATAGGTATCTATAACTCATACAAAGAAGCAGCAAGTATTAAAGTAGTCCATTCTGGTTAAGAATAAAGACCAATGTCAGTATGCTTATATGAGTTATTTTTAATTTTCCTTGATACTAGAAGATGACTAGCTGATAAGTTCAAGAGCTTGATAAATCTTATTACTTGCTGTAATAACTCATTTAATGTAAACGGTTTGTCACATGAAAAAAAGAAATACTTTTGAATAGTAAATTGACATTCATATTTATAACCTAAACGTGTAATAGATCTTTCCCTGCATGTTGATTGACTTCATTCATAAAAAAGAAATTAAAAACATTTAAAATTTTTTGACCATGATTGAGATGTATGTTGAAACATTGCAAATTTTTCTTGTCTTTCATAGTGATTAATTTTGCTCTTTAAGAATCTTGAAATAAAGCAAAATAATCACATTCTTAATTATTGAGCTGTCAAACACAGAATGAAATAATCTCCTTTTATCCAGCAGCATAAAATCAGCAATAAAGTTATACTTATTGAAAGGAGTAGGATGGAAGAGAATATTCAAGCCAGGAAATAAAATTAACTAAATTTTAAAAGATTTCTGATATTTCATGTAGTCCCTCCTTCATAAATTATAGCACATATTATATGTCACAAAGAAAAAATTATATTCTAATTAAATTATAAAATGGTATCAATTTGGAGATATGTTCTGATGTCAGAGATATGAAAATTTTGGAAAATGTACAAGTAAGAGTTGCTAAATTGTGACATCTCACATGCTAAACATAAAATAAGTCTGGGCATTGTTAGCTTTATTCCCCTTTTTTTCTGATTGTGTAACAAGAACACTAAAAGGTGTTAAATCTATCTTCCAAATAATTTCATATTATAAATGAAATATATAGGGTATTCACTGAGAATGCAACTTGAATGATAGTAATAGAAAGTTCTCTATGGCAAAGGAATTCTGGGTAAAGTCAAGCAGATATGAACAGATATATGGTGAGAAGAAGACAGACCATTTAGAATTCCTGCTGCATGAAATCAAAGTGGGACAATAAACAAAAGAGATCGTCTAATACCATATTGAGTGGTGAATTCCCCAAACAGATGATTGGAAACACAAAGGTGAATCATTCTGAAATATTATAGTATTTTTCTCAAAAAGGCTAGGGTGAAAAAGAAAGTATTAAATGTACAATATTTAGAT
This sequence comes from Cuniculus paca, assembly GCA_004365215.1. Taxonomy (NCBI): domain Eukaryota; kingdom Metazoa; phylum Chordata; class Mammalia; order Rodentia; family Cuniculidae; genus Cuniculus; species Cuniculus paca. Next base: position 31,975 of record RJWT010001058.1, read on the forward strand.
TTGTATTACTCTTGCAACACATGTACAAGCAATATTGTAGAAATTGGATCTTCTTATAAATTAGCTACAATAAATGTATTGTTTTGGATTAGCAGTTAAAGCAAACGCTAATAAGTAACAAATCAAATTAAAATAATTCAATTTCATATTGTTCTGTTTTTCTTTGCTTCCTTAGGAAGCCTAATTCATATAAATGTCTGCATTTGTGTGGAAAACTTGCAATAAACCAGTAATTAAAGTAGGAATATATAAGTATTTACATAGAAGGTATGAAATTTAGAGATTAGTAGCAATACAAAACATTACTAATAAGATTATTTTATTTGCATTACTGGTAATTTGTTTTCTAATTTTAATGAATGCAAATGAGAAATATATATTTACAGCTTAATATTAAGATGTCCATCTACACACAAATGAAATTGAACTTACATAAAATTATATATAAGAGAGATTGACGATTCCATATTTTTGATACTGTACTCTAGAAAATATTATAATGTGGGTAAATATTATAAGTGAAGGCCAAACAGTATCAATCTAAGTCTTAGTTAAGCAGTTAAGTTAATTAGTGTATTAGTCATGGTTCCTCCAAAACTTTGAAAGTTCAGACTGGAAAGATACAGAGGATGTCTATGAAATTTCTATTTATGGGGCTCTGAGTAGTATTAAAATACCAAAGAAGCAATGCAATGCTAAGGAACTAGTATCAAGAAAAAAACTATTCCCTTCCCTATTCCAGAAAGATTAACACAAGGGATCACTTGCTCAAGTGTCAGGACAGTAGGAAAGAAGAAGCACAATCTAATAGACAATAAATAGCATGTCTTTAAAGAACACAGAAAAATAAATATGAAAAGTCACACCTCTTTAGCACTCAGATTTCTTTCTGATTTCACCACTCTGGTTGTGTACAAATACATGTCAAATTCAACACAAATCATTGAGGCAATCTGAATACACATCAGCTTCTCAGAACCTGATGCAGTGTAGACAAGGTAAGATAGTGTTTTTAGATAAGCACTCCATAGATATCCTGTTGAGAATTCTTGTACCCTGTCTTTGCCAACAGCATGTATTCTGGTCTTTTTCCCAGTTGAAAAACTTAAGTGTCTTGTTCTTCCCTCTCTTGAGATCCAAAAAGCATAATGTCTAAATTGGAAGCACCAGAAATATATACAGACATATACTAACACAATTAACAAATCTTGGAGTATGACAGGTGATAATTCTTAGGTAAATCCTGATTAAAGTAGAATTATTTCCGTTTGATTCACTATATAGAAAGTATCAGAGTTTTTGCTACTTATTCAATGCCTACTGTTGGTATAGTATTGAGGACTAGAAAACTGACCACAGAATAAACCTGTGGTCCCGCTGAACCCCTATAAAAAATCAAACTAATATTACATTAATCACCAAAGATCTATATTTCACACAGATCCTGGTAAAATTCAAAAGTTTAAGTATTAGTGTCAGTTCAGGGGTAATGTGACAAATCACAGGGTGTGTAGTTACTGTTCTTATTGTGTTATTTTTGGACCAGGGGGTCTGCCATCATAAAATGTCTGAAATTCCCTCTACAAAACTGTTATGGTAAAATCTTGAGTTATGTTGCTAAGCCTTTTTTAAATAACCCAGAATTCTGATCATTAAAAATCATCAACACTGTGAGCTTTCACATATCTGGCACCTACCTTATCTTTCTCTTCTATAGCCACAAAACTTTTCAGCTAATAAATACTCTACAACCTCATAGTATGCTATCCAGCTGTCTTCACATTTAGAGTCTATGGTTTGTTAAACATCACGAATGATCCCTGCATATGAAACATTTAATTATTATTCCTGTCTTGAGTGTTATTCAGACATTTACATACACTTTGGCTCTGAAGGTCATGCACAAGCAACTTAGCCTGTAGCAATCATGTATCACAGTTCTTCCATTAAGATTTAAGGAGCTTGAGGCTTTGCTACATCTTATGCTGTTATCCTAACTGATAGGTACACATACGGGGTTCTAAAAATGCTGCTGGTTTCTTATCCAGGCCTTTCCCAATGTTTGGCAAAGTGATAATCTTTAGATCCTTACCGAAGATATGGCCAAAGGTTACCTAAGAAAGTACCATAGTGTTACAATTCCAACATTTCGATCTACATGAAGGCTTTGTTTTCTTCTTATAAAATGCTGCCTTGAAGATTCTGATATTGCAATCAGATTTAGATTGGCAATTGCTGTAACTCCTTCTTGAAAATAACATTCAGTGAGCCAAAGTAGCTGTTATATATCAACTTCATTCCCATGTGGCTAGATTGAAACCAAACATTAGATCCTAAGATCCTGGCTGAAAAATAACTTTTACAAAAATTGAGTGACATCTGTCTTTTTATTCTGTTGTTGGCTACCATCCCCAAAATATCTAACACATGCATGTTTACTGGCCTCCTGTCATCTGAAGCTGTGAATTTCGGTAACCTTTCTGTAAATAGATTTTTCCTGGAGCAGACTTTGTTCTATTTGTCACACATTAGACAAGTCCCAAAATCCTGAAAGTAATGAGGAATACTTTTCATGACTTTTGTAGCGAAAATAGTTTCTAAATTTATTTATGGACATTCTTTTATGAAGGGAAAGTCTTGTTCCTTCAGAAAGGGCTAGAAGTTTTGCCTCTGCTAGCAAAGAAGACATAGCAGTATGTCAGGAAGGTAGTTCAAAATTCTCAGCTTTCTAGATATTTCAATTTTTCTTTATCCCGTATTTTGGTTCCCCATTACTTTCTCATGCATTCTTTGAATTGAAGATTCTATGGACAGTGCAAATCTATAACTCCGACCACCAGTTTTGGTTATTTTTCATCAGTTCTATCTACTATTCAGCTGGAGAAAGTAAAGCACTCCTTAAAACTGTCATTATAATTTCTACTTTTCCCTTTTATCTGAGTTGGATCTTCACAGTCTTTTTTTCTGCCCTTTTATATAATTATATTTTCCAGGGCTCTTAGGAGTAGCCAACAACAGCAACAACAACATAAAATGGAGTAGTCAACTAAAATAAAATTGTTTGCAATCATTATTGTTAGCAACAAAATGAAATTACAAAGAAACTTTATCTAGAAGCTTAGATTTTTAGTTGTATTTCTTCCCATGTTAATACTGGTGAAATTTTGAAAATTTTGGTGCTATAACTTTTCTTAATTTACTAGTGCTCGATTTCTTTGGAAACCATTTCATATGGATTTCTCAATACACATATAATTCCTTTTCAGTATTGTATCTCTAAGATTTGTTTCCTGGAGCCATTTCTGATACCAATTACATGTTAGTTAAGATATAATAAAACAAAACAAGCATAAGAAAAAGTAAAAACAAACTACTAAACTTAGTGCTTTGTGAAATTTTTAACAAAGAAAACCTTTTTACAAACATGTGTCTATGGTTTAGGAAAATTTTTTAAAGAAGATGGAAGAGACAGTGTACAGTTTAATAAAATAATGTGAGCAGCCATTGGTTGTAATACTAACATACGGTACTACATTTCTCCTTACTCAAAATAGATGTTTGAAGTTTTAACTAAAATTCATATATGTCTTTAAAACAGAATTCTGAATGGTTGCCCATAGCAAATTTCAAAGAATTGGGAAAATGTTATAAAAACAATTGACCTTAAGAATCACAGCACATTGGTAACATCGACATCCACATTATGGACATTTCCTTTGTCCTTACAACAAATGTAAATTTACTTCCATATAAATCTCTGAACTAGATCTGCTATTTCCTCTACATGGACCATATTTTTCATCCAGATACATCTCCCAGACACAATATGTAAATGTCAATATTTGTTTCTCCAGTTCAACTCAATGATCCTTTTCCTCATCTTCCTAGGTTTAGCTGCAGTTTAAATTGCTTTGTGAAACTTTTTCTACACATACCCATGGTTCTTTCTCCCTTTCTCATTACTATGTCAGTTCAGAAGACGAATGTGATCTCACCCTCCCATTTATTACATGTACCATTATACCTGAAATTTATTTGGTAGAATGAAGAATTTCCACTTAGACATTCTTTGCATGTAGTCTGTTTTATAGGTTTCAATAATTCAGCAATTTTCTTAGTCCAATTGTGATTACCTGAGACTGGAAAGTTTATACAGAGTAGAAATTGATTTCTCACGCTTTTCTGTGCTGAAAAGTCTAAGACCAACATGCCAAGATGTGGTCTGTTGAAGGCATTCTTGCTCCTTCCTCACATGGCAAAAGGCAGAGGCAAAAGAAACCATGAGTTGTCAAGTGGAACATGAAAAGAAGAAGACTGACACCAGCAAATCCTGTTATAATAGCACTAATCTCCTCTTAAAAGAAGAGTTCATCTGCCAATACTATTGCATTATGGATTCAATTCCAACACATGAATTCTTAGAGAAACAACTAAAGCAGAGCAGCAATCACAGGCAGTCACAAATCTGAGCTCTACTTTCATCATGTGTAACACAAGTAAAAACCAAATTGTAAGAAATGCTCAAACTGTTCTCCCAACACTGACATGAGACTCACGAAGAGTTCAAGGCTAGCCTGAATTACATACTGAGACCCTCTCTCAAAAAGACAAAACAAAGCAAAATGGATTGCTCAAACTCTTCTCATATAGTATAATGAAATTTGTATCTATAAATGTGAATCTTTATTAATATTTATGCACAAAGACTATAGCAGAGACTTTACATACAAATATTGTCCCTCCTATTTCAAATTTAGAGCAAAGAGAAGTTAAACAACTTTATAAAGGCCACACTTTCAGCAATTAGTAGAGCTACAACATATATTTAGGATTTTCTCACTTGTAGTCTCATAAAAGTCTTCCATAGTCTTCCTATCATTCAAAATCTAACATGTTTTGAACTCTTCATCAGTGTCTTCCAAAAGTAGCAGATGAGTTAAAAGAATTCTGATGTGACCATTCCAAAATCAAGTTTGAGTCACCTCCCTTCATTTTTTTCATCCCCACAGAGGGTCTAGAACTATTCTCTACTATTTTATACAACTTGTTGTCCAAAGCATTGTCATTATGGATATATGTATGCTCTCAGTTTCGAAAGTGTTTCCAAAATCGTATTCTTTCTTAGTATAATAATCTGTATAACACCTGTAGCACATAATATCAGCTTACATGCAACAAATGAGCACAAGTGGATAAGAAAATATTTCACAATGAAAAATAATAAATAAATCTAAATAAATGAATAAATAACACCTAAAATTAATGAAGAACAAGACAGCAAAAGTAAAGCAATCAAATTTGAATTACGAAAGAAAGGTTTTTTGGTTTTTGGTACTGGGGATCAAATTCACGACCTCATGCTTGCCAGGCTTATGCCACTGAGCTAAATCCCCAGCCCTGAAAGAAAGTTTAAGGTCTCTACTACAAACCAAAAATGTGTACACTGTGTAGAACAATAAGAGAATAAACAACCATAGAAATATCATACATGAGATACGTTTACAAATTAATCTTGGTAATAAGAGTTATTTCTTTGACTAAAATGTATATGGTACTCTCAACTACATAAACAGATCATTTAAATTATGTTAAAATATAAAATCCCTTCAGTGAACTGTAACTGCTTCTTACGCTTATATCCATTCAAACATAAATTCAATTAAAGTGCAGAAATCATTTGGGTTTGAATTTTTAAAGAGTGAGAGTATAGAAAATGTATTAGAGTATTTCATTGCTCAAAGCAATAACTAAGTAATTAAAATAAAATTTTCTGGGGAAAATAAACCTAACACAGTACAATTATCTACATTATATATTTGTATATAATATATATATTCATATATGTAATCATGAGGTTAAACACCTAATACTGCACAATGTATTGTCTTGCTGATCTGTGATATTTGGTTGGTAGCTGTATTAAATGCATTTTAATTTAAAGTATTTCCAATTTACAATGATTTTATTTGACCATAATCTTGGTATATACTGAGAAACATCTATAAAACCACTGTAAGTTAAGATTGCAACATATAAATATTAGGAAAAAGATATTTAGTCAATAGCAATGTGTATATAAATTATAACAAAGCCTTACAGACATATGAAATATGTACTATGTATCTATATATTTATGGAAATACAAGTATATTTTTATTTATTCCAGTTTATTATTAACTAACTGCTAGTTACTTGTCCAAAAAGAATACATGATCAAAAATCATTAATAAAAGTTTATTGATAATACATAGATTTATTTATGTGTATTTTACTGAAACCTTATGCTGCATCTTTCATTATTTAATCATAGAACTGAATTTCATAACCTTGGTGAAGTCTGCTTCATATTTTTCAAAAAGTAGTACTTTTCCTCTTCTGTTATCCTCTAATTGTTTTCCTCTGTAAGCTAAGCTGATTTTCAGTTCCCTCATTGATCCTAGACCTCCCTAATCAATTTTTATCTGCTCACTTTCTGACCCCTGCAGCAATACCATCTTTGTTTACCTTTTTAGAGGGAAAACTTTCATTTCATTTATATATGTGCATATTAGCTAGGTTGTTGATACAAGAGATGTTATTATGAAGTGAATAAAAGATATTGATTACTGATCAAATATGGAAAGCATGACTATCAGAGGAAACAAATTACCTAGTAGGATTTAAATCTCAGTAACTACTAAAAAGAACTAGGGGTCCTCAGAGGATCTGCTGTTTCAAGGGTACAAGCAGATTATCATCTTGCTTTTGAACATATTGAACTGATCTATAATGTTCTTTTGTCTTTAGTGAAAATAAAAAGTTGTATTTTTGGTAAAGAAATCTTTAATCAAAGTACTTTCTAACTAGATAGAAGAATTTGACTTTTTTTTTACTTTTTAAATAATTTCATTTTAATTTTAAATTTATTAGTATATGTTTGTGATACATAATAATTACATTCATTTTTGGAATTGGTACCTGCGCATATCTCATCTTAATCATTGCACTTACTTTTCCTAAAAATGACTCAGTTTTTGTCTTTCCTTATGGTTTAGTAAGACTCCACTGTGCATATTTAATACATTTTCTTTACACATCCACCTGTTGATGGATGTATATGCCACTTCCATAATTTAGCTGTTTTGAACTGTTATAAACATGGGCATGCATCTATCATTGTAATTTAATGAATTTAAATCATTCTGGGAGACACACAGGAGAAGAACAGCTCATTCAAATTGAATTTTCAGTTTTAGTTTTTAAGGAATGTTCATATTGATTTCCACACTGTTTGTACTAGTTTGTATTCTCACCCAAAATGTAGTTTTCCTTTTTCCCCACATTCATACTGGTATTTGTACTTCTTTTTTAATCCTTTATAATAGCCATTCTTGACAGAGTAATGTAAAATCTCATTAATTTTGTGATTTGCACTTCTCCAATGGCCATGTACACTGAATTATTTTCATGTACTTATTGGACACTTGTACTTACTCTTTTACAAGTGTCTTTTCCTCTGAGCTCCTCTGGGTATTCTGGGTCCCTTTTTGTTCCATGCACATTTTAGATTTTTTCTAATTCTATGAAAATGTTATTTGTACTTTTGTAGAAATCGTCTTTACTCTGTGTATCATTTCTGGTAATACTGTTTTTTTTAATCATTTTTTTTATTTTGAAAAGAATACAACCAAACAAAAGAAAACAGAGTAAAGTCAATCAAAACAAAGCAATGAACATGGAACATGACTTTGAAACAGGGTAAAAAAAAAAGAAAAAAAAACAAAAAATAAAAAACAAAGCAATCGATAAGACTACCATAATGGCTCTTGTTATCTGCAGTACACCTGCCCATACCCTCAGGGATAAGTAAAATCAAACAAAATACAACAAACTAAAACAGTAGAAACAAAACAAAACAAACAAAGCAGAATAATGTAAGCAATATAGAATTTCAAGATATTAGCGAAACAGCGTTGGCTACCATAATATTTGTTATCTTCAGAATAGTTGCCTACACCTTCAGACACATTACAATCAAACCACACAGAATAGGGTAAAATCAAAACAAACAATGAAAGCCATACAGGGTTTCTAAACAAGATAAGTAGACATCCTCGATGGCTGCAATTATTTATTTTGTTATCTTTAAAATAGCTGTCCATGCCATCAAGTATAATAAAATCAAACAAATCAGTCAAAGGAGAGAGAACAATGCCCTATGTGACAGGGAGCCAGAGGGGTAATACTGTTCTTTTTCTATCCAGAAACAGGAGATATCTTTCCATTTTCCAGTGCCTTTTTCAATCTCTTCTTTTAGAGTGCTAGATTTATGTTATAGAGGTCTTTCACTTCCTTGGTTAGATTAAGTCCTATGTATTTGATTACTTGAAACTACTGTGAATGATTTCCTGATTCCTTTCTCAGTGGGTTTGTCTCAGTGACATCTACAAGTTAAAAGAGGAGAGGTTTATTTTGGTTTCCAATTTTAGAAGTTTCGGACCATAGTTGGCCTTGACTAAAGAGACTAGTATGTTGGAAGAGCCTAGTTTGGCCAAAATTACTCACTTCATGGCAGCCAGATAGCAGAGAGGAAAGGTGGAGCTTGAGAAGAAGTTACACCCTTACAATTCTTGCTTATGGTGACCACTTCTTCCAACTGACCCTATCCCCTAATGCATATTCAACACTAAGTATAGTACTCCATGATCCAACACCTTCTAAACACGTTAGGTTTTCTTGGGAGGGGAGGTGCAAAAACAGATTTAAAACATAACCTTTTCCCATTTGCCCTCCCCCAAAGTCTTATATCTGTCTCTTTATGCAAGATTACTTTGGTCCATTTCTAAGAGTTGCCAAAGTTTAAATAGCTGCACTATTGTTGAGAAGTCAAAATTCAAAGTTTCTTTTGAAACTCAAGACAAACACATAGCTGTGAGTCCCTATTAAAATAAAAAAGAATGCCAAAAACTGCCTACTTACAATGGCATAGGGTAAAGATTCCCATTTCAAGAGAAATAGGCAGAAAGAAATAGGAGTGAAATAAGACTTAAACAGGGAAAATAGTAAATCTCATAGGTTCAGCACTGCAGGCAAATTGTGGCAAGATATATCCATGGCTTAGGTATACGAGATTTCCAGTTGCAGCCTTTATAGTCTCTCTTGTGGTACTTTTGTTCACTTTCTGCAGATTTCCCCACAGTATGCATACGTGGTATCTGCAACTTTTGGGGTATCCATTGAACTTTGGTTCCACTCACATGGCTTCATACACTGTCCTATCAAGTAGTAAATTACTGGCCTCCCAGGACTTCTGAAATCTGAGTGGAAGCTTCCTGTACCTCACAACTTTTGAAGTTTGCATGACCATACAACCAGCACCCTGTTGATAACACCAACTTCTGCTGCCAGTTCAAGCAGTAGATGGTTCCTTTTGGATCATGGTTGCAGAGAACTTGAACCTCTTGAATAGCTCTGAACTTTGAAGCAGATCTTGGAGAATTAGTTGGTTTTGCAGCCCTTCTAGAGATTGGGCATTCTGGGGCACTCTTTTCAAACCAAAGTCTTTCATAGTAATTCACCTCTATCCTTTTACACACTTGAAGCAGTTAGAGGAGGAATCATGCTGATTCTTGATGTTCTTTCAAAGCATTTTACCTATTGCCAAGATGCAAAGTACTTGCCTTCTTTTTATTGTTAAATTTTTCAGGAATCACATTCTCCAAGTTTCTGACAACTCAGAATTTTTTTTCCTTTTTCATAAAGGAACTCTATACACTTCAAGTAAACTTTTTGCTTCTGGTTCTCACAGTAAACCTGGCTGGCAGCAGCCAGAAGTACTTATGCTACCACCTGAATGTAGGGCTGCCTTGAAACTTCCTTCAACAGATTAACTAGTCCACAACACTTTTTTCCACAGTATTTAATATTGGTTATAATAAGGTTTTACAGAAGAATATATTTAATACAGGACACAGACACATAATTTATAGGGCTATTTTAAAATATTTACCCAAAGAGTCAAATTCAGAAGGGTGCAGGTATTCTGTTCACGCACTAGAGACTCAAAGAATCCAGTTCAGGGCCTTGATCTCATGACAATATCCTGTCTTATGAAAGGACATTGAAGACCCAGAACCTGTGGAAATGTCTTTCATGTCATCAGCTGTCAGCCTAGAGCCTATGACAATGTTTCATGCCTGTCTGAATCAAGGATCTGCACCAGGAAGGCCCAAAGACCAGTAGTGAAAGATAGAAAGTCTGCACCAGCAGGATAAATGATCTGTGTCAGCAGGCTGAGGGATCTGCCCTGGATCCAGGAAGCAATTCTCAAAGTCAGGACCAGAGCTCCCCCGAAGAGAATCATAGCTACCTCAGCATCAGCGAGGACCAGAGCACCTATGAGGAAGAGAACAGCCAAGTTCATATTAGGAAAGTCAGCATGACAAGCTTCTTCAGGAGGATCAACAGCACCAAATCTTCCCCTCAAGTTCTCATTTTATGTTGTCATCAACAATCCTCAGGTGGGCCTTCCACACCCAGCACCGCACTGATTCAGTTCAGCTGGGTGTTACAAGTTGACCATTAGTTAATCCACCACGATATCAGTCTCCTGCAAAGTCTAAAGATATTGGCAAAATGTAGACAAATTTTGTGACACATCATACCACACATGTCTTGAGAACAACTGCCAGTAGAGTCACTGTTCCCAAGAGAAACCTACTGAGTCTGGCCTGTGATAGCATCTACATTTAGCATTCTGTTCTTCTAAGGTTCCACAAAATGTCCTATCAACTTAGCTTATGGCACTCTAGGGTGTTACTTACTGGTATCTCCAAATATTTCCAAATTCCCCCTATTAACCAGTTCCAAAATTCTTAAACCACATGGTCAGATAGATAGTCATGGCAACAATCTTATTTCTCTGGCACCAAAAATCTGTTTTAGTCTCAACACTGAGACACAAATCTTGAAACTCACTCCTTAAAAGAGGATATTTATTTATTTATTTAGGATATTTATTTAGGATATTTATTTATTTTTTGCTCACAGTCTCAGAAATTTTAATCCTTGGACAGTTGGCTCCAAGAAAGAAATGACATGATAGAAGTGCATAGGCAGAGAAAATTTGCTTATGTCATGAGATTTAAGATAGGATGTGGGAAGAAGGTATATTCTTCCATATCACATCACCAAGGACCCACTATTTTTGACCAAGTCCTATCTCTTAATGCACATTCGGCTTGAAGTATAGTGCCCCAAATCCAGTAACTTCTCAAACACATGAGGTTTTTGGGAAAACACTCCTAGTCTAAATAATGACAGTATTCATAGTTGATGTTTGGGTATACTACTGATTTTTTGTGTTGATTTTTTATCCTGCCACTTTGATTAATATGTTTATCTGTTTTTAAAGTCTCTTGTGGAGGTTTTTGTGTGTGTGTGTGTGTGTGTGTGTATTTTGTAAAAGATTTTGTCATTTTCAAATAGGGAGAGTTTGACTCCTTTGTTTCTTATTAGCATCTTTTTCATATTTTTTCTTATCTAAAATTCTGGTTACTACATTGAACAAGATTAGTTAGAGTGTACATCCTTAATTGTTCCTGATTTTACAGTAGATCCTTTCAGTTTTTCCTCACTTAGAATGGTGCTGACAGTGAGTTTGTCATAAATGATTTCTATCTTTTTAGGTAATGTGGTTTTCTACTGTTCTCACTGAAGTCGTAATTATACATATTTATGTAGTACAGTGTGATAATATGAAACATGCATGTAATGCATAATGAAAAGGTCAGGGTAGTTAATATTTTCATCTCCTCAACCATTTATTATTGCTTAATTTTGATAACTTTTGATTTCTTCTAGATTTTTATAAAATATATGATAGATTGTAAATTATAGTCATTCTGCTTTGCATTGCAACATCAGAATTTATTTCCCTTAATTATACATATTTTTAAATTCACTTAATTCATTTTATTTTTGTACTAATTAAAAACTTTGACTATGATATAGAGTATTTCACTTCATTATGAACCTTGCCACATTGTGTAAGTTTTATATTAATATGGATGGTCATTCCCTAAGGAATACAATGGTCTCTGAGTGACTTGGCTTTTTCATCAGCACTCTTTGATCTATGTCTGCCCTCCATTCCTATAGCCTTGTCATCACAAATTGTTTTGTACTAAGAACCACAAACTTGGTCTCATTTTTCTTACATAAGAATTCTCTCCTTATCTAGATGTACTCCTCGATTGTTCTGGACACATTTGTTGCCACTCACACCACTTATATCATTTTGATATTTCGAATACATTATTTATCTTATTTTTACCTTTTAAATGTTTAGAGTCCAGTTATTCAGATCAACAATAAGTTGTGAATGTGATAAACCAGTTTGATTATTTAGTATTTATTGGCAACTCCTTAAAGAAGAAAGAAAAATAATAATTACTCCAAACCTATAATTGAGCTATGGATCATTGATGAAGATGAAACAATAAGTGACTTAGATAGAATTAACTGATAATCATTAAGCTTTTCAACCAAACTACCTGTTTTGGTTTTAGGAAATATATCTTATTTGTATAGTGTATTATTTTGGTCATAGTTCTGTCACTTCAAGTAACAAAGAAATTATTAAGTTTTACATAATTGAAATCAGTATCTTATTCTTCTCATTCAACAAGCAGATTATTCATGAAAACATAATTCAGACTAATGATATGCCAAGAACTAAACTTCAAAATTCGACAAAACAAATCACTATTTTAGTAGGTAGTCTCCTTAGAGAGTGATTTTTGGTTGATTTCTGCTGTGTCGTGTCATGGGTAATGAAATTCTTTGTCTAACTTTTATCTTCCATAAAAATTTTTAATTTTCTTATTTTGAGATACTAATGTACTTAGCACAATGGGTCACTTTTTTAACCTCATTTTCCTTTTATCTAGTTCATTTACTAATTCTCTATGTAGTAATGTAGTACTTGATTGTGTATTAAAATATGTGTGTTTATGCATTCATATGTGCATATAGTCAATTTTGTGTACTATTGTTTTTGAAATCTGTTTCCTTAAGGTGGAGTCTACTTTAGAAATTCCTTCTCATTACTACATATAAATATTGATAGCTATTGCATAGCATTCCAGTGTGTGAATGAATTTGGTTTTATACAACTCTTGTTGCTTTCTTTGTACATGTAAACAATTTTCACTATTTGAAAATTTAAAGTAGTTTTACATATTAATGTAGTATAATATACAGACTTGAAATATTGGAGGCAAATAATTATGATAAGTACCTAGACACAGACTTAGTGAGGGCAAATTACATCCATTTGTAACTGTATTACATAAAGGCAGCTTTTAATCAAAAGGTTTTAAATGTCTGAGTTCCACCAAACAATTATTAGAGAACCTGTTTTCTATAGACTTTCCAAAGTACCTGTATACTCATTAATATTAAAAAACTCATAGTTGATAGGTAAGAAATTATATTTCTGTGTAGACTTTACTTGAATTTCTCTAATTATGAGTGTAGTAAAATGTTTTGCATGTTTAAATACATTTGTGTATTTTCCTACATTTCCTTACTTTTCTATTAAGTTTTCTATTTGCCTTCTAATTTCATTATTTATTGACTATGTTTATCATCTTTCACAGATAATCTTGTGGCTTTGATTGACTTCAGAGGTGCCTCAGAGTTTATAGCAAAGCACATGGTGCATGTGTTTGGTTGGGTCATGAGGTGGGGATGAAGGGAATGATCCCTCATCCATTCTTCTCTAGTTGCTCTCCTGCTCTCTTCTTTCTGCCTGCCACATGTTGAGCTGCTTTCCACTACCATGTCCCTTTGCCATAGTGTTTGTGCCTTGTAGAAGGACAACCATGGACTGAAACCTCAGAAACCATGAACCAAAACAAATCTCTTCTCATGTAAGTTGTCCAATCAATGGTAAAACTAACTAATAAATCATCTCTGCATAGCTAATACAATTTTCAGTTACCACTTCCAGTTATCTTCTTTGTCAAATAATTTTTCATGGCATCTGTTTTGCTTTCTATTTTTTTTCTTTTCTGTTTTGTTTTTCTCTAAAGCATCCTGATTCTGATGACACAGTACACCAAATGACATTTGCTTTAGTTACCTAGAAGTAAAAGCAATCAATTACTTTGGAGGAATTTTACTGAATAGATTTTTAGAGGTAAAGAATACCTTAAAACTCAAGACATGACAGAGGACCTCTTGAACTGCTTGAGAAAGTGGCAAGAGTATAAACTGTATATTGAGTCAGCAAATGAGGAAAAATCAGCAAAGAGCAGAAGGAGAAGGGGGACCAAATATACACCTGGTAATTAGTTATATAAAATGAATGCAATGGAAGACTATATAAACCAAGGTGGATATACCAGAAGTATGTGAAGCAGGATAACTTTATAGGTGGAATAAGTTAAGCTTATAGTTTTGGAGACTGGTGTTCCAAACTGTAAAGTATAGGCTCTGTACAGTACAGAAGATCCCAAGGTAGATTATGGAGCATGCACAAAAAGAAATGTTACCTCTGTAATAGGAACCAAGAGAACAACTCAGTGGTTAGGCTCAGGCTTTTACAATAATTAAATCACAAGAACCAGGGTTCCACAAGAAATACTTTAAATTCCTTTCAAAATCATGCTTCATTTGCCTAAAGACTTCTCACTAGGCATCACTGCTTAAAGGTTCCAGGGTCTGTTAAAACCTCCAGTCTGAGGACCAAACTACCAACAAATAAACTTTTGAGAGAACACACAATGTTCAAATGATACCTGTAGGTAAGAAGTCAGTTGTAGTTAGGAAAAGGCTCACAGAGAAAAAGGAGGGTAAATGCTTTTAAATCACTGATGAGATTGAAGAGCAATTTTAATGGTAGTACATGAGCAAGTAAATTACAGGTTGAGGAGTAAGTGAGCAAAGTTTGAGATGTTAAAATAAAGATTTCAGATGTGATGGAAATTCTGAATTTTTTAGCCAGAAACAGTCAAGGCTAACATGAAGGAAATTTTATCAAGGTCAAGTTAACTAGGATCCAAATCTAGATGCTTGATGTTCATTTACAGAATGTGCAGTCACAGAGAAAGATAACAAGTTTTGTGATAAAATACCTCTATGTTAAGCTTTCAGTAAATTGGGGAATCTGACAGGAAGGACAAGAGCTGCTTATGAGAATCTTGAAAAGAAGAGGTGGTAAAATTATCCATAAGACACTATGGTACCAGAAAGATTTGGATTCATTTTATCATGTGTAAAGAGCTCTATAGTTCTATTCTCCACCTGAAGAAGAGATCAAAAATTACAAACCTTGAAAACAAAAAAGTATTAAATATTTTGAATGTGAGAGATTTTGCTGCCTCGTTGTATTCTCTGAGCTTGAAATGAATTTTCAGACTCGTAAAAGTCATTTTCTATTTATTTCATTGCAGTAGTGTGAGATGTCAATTCAGTAGTAGTAGTAGTCATTTCAACTAGATAAATGCTTTTGATTCAATTCTTAAGTTAGTGGACCAGAATAATAGTCTTCACAAGAGAAATGTGACCTAAGCCATAAAAATGGATGAATGGAGTAGTACAAAGACAGCAAAGACTTTAAATGAGAGAGAGAGAGAGAGAAAAAGAGAGAGACAGAGAGAGATTTTAGAGGCAGAAAGGAGACAGAAACAGTTAAAGAAATAGGATTAACAAAAACAAAAAAGGGAAGCAATTTCTGAAAGAATATCTTTCAGTGTGTTTTCTTTCTAATAAATGTCTTGATTCTGCACAATGAATTAATCAAAACTTAGTCTATAAGTCAGAAGTAAATGACAGCATAAATAAATGTATAAATAAAATTATACAGACGGAAAATTATCCAAAGGAAGTAAGTTTCTTGGAGTTGGTATGAAAATGTCAAAATATATGCTATTGGAAGAACTTCTATTCAAATATATAAGTAGCAGCAAATTATGACTATAATAAAAATACAGTGTCTGTTTAAATAGTTGAAAACACATCACCGTTAGTGCACCTCAAAATACTCCTCTTCACTTCGTGTGCACTTATCTCACCATTATTACCACTCTTTGAAGAAGTTCTGAAAGTTCTTTTTTGTTTGTCTTTAGCTGTGCTGTCTTGGGTGCCTTGTGCTTCTAAGTAGATTCAAAGTATTTAGCTTTCATGTACTTTTTGACTACGGGATAGAATCAGAAGTCACAAGGTGAAAAATTTATTGAACAAAGAGGAGGAACACACACTATAATATTTTTATGTGACAGAAAATATTATACCAGAGACAATGTATGACATTATCATGAGAGAGACTGAAAACACTTGCTCATTTCTCAGACCATTATGTCAGCATATTATTTCTTACATAAGAAGACATTATAATATCCAAGTTCACCATAGTGTCCCAGAGTACAGACTCAACTTGCACAATTCCAAAAAGATTTAAAAAAATATACAACCAAATGACCATGATGTTCTGTCTTTTTTATTCATTTTATTTACAGGAAAACTGGGTGATTTCCATGGAGAACTCTACAACTTAGTACTAAAATCATAACTATAGATTTGAGTCTCATCTCTTGTGACAATATTTCTTAAGAATGGAATCTGAAGTAACATTGTCACCCAACAACAATGAAATGTGTTGTTTTTGGTGCATGATTTACAGCACAATTTAGAAAAAACTTCTTAACTGTAGTTCATAAGCAACTGACCACCCCAAACAATCACTGTCACTAATGCGAAAAACAACACTTCTCATTCGGAAGATCCCTGCTTTCCAGCTAGATGGCAGCTGGTAACATCCTTCACCATATTTTTTGATCATAACATGTAATATGATAAAGTAAGGAGTATATTTGTTCCTGATTAACGGCACGTAGCTTCTAGGTGCCTTTACATTTTCTGCCATTTTCTGAATGGCAGAAGAAAAGCATCTTTTGGTATTCATAATGAACCCTCTCAGACCCTTAGTTCATTCTAATAAGATGGCTCTGCAAAGGTACTTCCAAATCGGAACAGCATGGTCTGGTCACCAGAGAGATCAAATAATTAGAGGGTGTCAAGACTTCCAGGAAGTTAAGAGTGTGCTGGAGATTGAATTCTCTAAAGTCTTTAACAGTGAGCTTCTGAGAGCTTTTCTATGGCTCACAGAAGATGCGAAGAGGGTAGCAATCCTGGAAGGGGATGGGACTCCCCGAGCCACCACATCTGTCCCATTCCTTGCTCTATGAATGGGTTCCATTTAGCTATTTCTGAGGTGAGTAAGCTGTTGTCCTCACTTCTGTGAACAATGCTAGTGAAATATAAGGCACTGAAAGAGTGAGGGACATGAAAACGCTTCAATCTGTATCTGCTGAGCAGCGTTGAAGTCACTCTAGAATCCTATTTGTGGGTGGTAACTGAAGCGTAGACAATCTTGTAGGACTAAGCCCTCCAGTCTGTAGTCTGAAAGTAACTTTTGATAGTTTCAGAATCGAATTGAATTGTTGACATCCGGTTGGCATCAGAGTATATGAGAACTTCACAAGTCATCTATTCAGAGTAAAACAACGTAAACCAAGTAATTCAAGAATTGGGGAAAAATAATTTGTATTGCAACCCTCATTTTTGAATATTAGAAATGTAAAATATGACATATGTCTTGGCATTTGAATGGATAAAAATGACAAATTACTGTGACAAATGTCTGTGGTCAGACAGCATCACACAGTATCATGTCTGAGTTTGTAAAAGTGAAAGCAAGATGGAAAATAAATGAGTGTTTCCAAAAATCTTTTGAAATTCTCCAACCACACTCCAAAAGCTGTTTTGTTGTGAGGCAAATCCATCTTGAACCACAGCCAAGTGCTGTTATGCCAAAGGACCTTGCTGTAAATCTTATAAGGCTTCCCAAATACAAAGCCCCTGAGGACCTAGTTAAAGAAAGATGTGAGCATGTTTCTTACATGATAGACCAAGAGGCAAATGTTAATGACCAGAAACTACGAACAACCTGAAAGATGGTAAACATTTACTCAGAGTGTGTCAGCATTTATCTCGAATGGTATAGAGATAGGATATTCTTGAAGAATTGGTGAATATAGACAAATGTTTGAGAAATATATAGGCAGATATAAAAACAAATGTGAAATGTAAATATTTACTAATATATAGTTTATCTTTAATTTATGGAATAGTATGCCACTTGATGTTAGAAAGATTGTTTATTTGTTCTGCATCTATACTTATTTCATTTTGTATTCCCTACATGTCATTACATGAAAAGATATTAAATGCAGTACAGCTCCCCAGTTAAATAGTGGATATAAAGTGGGACTCAGCTCTTGAGCTTCCTGTCTTTCTACTACACTATTTTTAAATTATCTGTTCCTTTTCTAAACCAGTTTGGAATGTGATACCACATCTATTCCCTCCCCTGAATCAATCAACCTGAGTCCAACGTCAGTCTTCTCATGGAAAATGTCACACAGGCATTTTTAAAAGGTTTGGAAATGATAGCAGTTTCCAAAGAATGCTCAGACCCATAAATTAACATGAAGCTATAGTCTGTCATAGACCTTGAAGTGCTAATATAGAGATATGTTCATAAGAAAAGACATTGGTGTCAGAGTTGATACAGAATAAGGAAAGCAAACATTAAGGCAGAAAGTAAATTTGAAAAAAAAATAGTCAATCATTAAGTTACTTTTTATTTGGGTTTATCTATGTCTTGCTCTCTGTTAGCAGATTCCTAAGAGATTTTCAAAGAAAGAAATGCAGCCAAACAGTCCATTTATAGCTTCTGACAAGGCAGTCGTCCCATTTCTTTGTCTATTTTCCTTTCCGGAGAAAATAGATTAGACAGTTTGGAAGAAAATCAGCACATCTCCTTTTCTTCTTTACCTTGAGCCAAAAGTCTAATAAAAACTTGAGTTTTATTTCTTAAATTCTTTCAGTTTTTCCAGTGTTAAGCCAAAGTATATAAATTATCTCAAAAGACTTGTTTTCAAAGTCCAGATATCAGAATTGGCCAAAGCCTTCAATATCCTTTCCCAAAAGCAACCCAAGGACTGTTGTCTAAATCCACTTCAACACTGTTAGTTTTATGGTACTCTGAGTTTTCCTACAAAATATTAGTACTTTAATCCAGTAATTATTGCTCACAAGTTCATGTGGAAATACCAAAAGAAGAAAATATGCATCTTCTGATCTCAAGTTGGTTCACTATAACTCAATCTTGTCATATGTGTGATTGACTTTACTCTGTGTGTGTGTGTGTGTGTGTGTGTGTGTGTGTTTGCACTTTTTTGGCATAGCTTTTCTATAAGAGATTATGATGAGGTCCTATAACAACTTTATAGTTCCTTTATTTAGGAATCACAACAGTGTCAGTCTTCATAATTTTGGTGTTTGTCACTTGTAGATGCAGCAGAACACCTTACTTTCAGGATAGCTTCCAGAAATAATTTGCTAGCATTTAAATCCTAAATGATAACTACTAGTTCTGTATCCCTGAACAAATTACTGATATTTCTGTGCTTCAATTTTCTTATCTATAAAGTCAGAGTGAAATATTACCTGTCCACAAGTCTTTTTTAAAGTTGAGCGAAATGGCACAAATCCTTTATGGTAACTACCCAGTGTCTTTTTTTAATTACTATGAGATTAATCCCCAACTTTATTTTTTATTTTATTTTATTTTTTTAATTTTAAAGATAGTAAAACCCAACAAAACAAAACAGAATAAATCCAGTCAAAACACAGCAGTGAAATTGGTACAGAATATCAAAGCAGAGTAATGGGAAAACAACAATGGCTACTATAGTGTATCTTGTTATTTTCACAGTAGTTTTCCATTCCATCAGTTATAGCAAAATCAGACCAAAACAAAACAGAATAAAACCAATCAAAATAGAATATTGAGTAAAGAAAAAAATTAATAAGAATAAAACAAAACAGTAAGAACATTATTAGACTTTAAAAACAAGACAGAAAAATACCCTCCATATTTACCATATTGCATACCATTATCCTTCCTATACGTGCTCAGACTGCTAACCTCATGCCTGTAAATTCAACCTAACAATACAATCCTTCAGGTGCTTTTTGTACCTCAATTGCTATTAGCTCAGGTTGACCTCCAAACCAGCTGGTGGCTTATGGGGTGAGAGGGTTTGGTGATTTTCAGTCTGCATGCTGGTAGGCCTACAGGAGACACTGACTTTTTTCTCTTCCTGGGTCCCACACGGTCTGCGCAGCTTATCAGAAAGGCTGGCTAGTTGGATCCTTGATCGGCACCTCCCGGTCCTAGCATGGCTGACTCTCGGGAGTTTCTGGCTTTTCCTCCCCAACTTTATATTAGACAATTTGTATACAGGTTATGTGGACAAAAGTTTCAATAATTTATACTATAGTTTTTTTTTAGACATTCATATACCAAATCATCCTTTCCAATATTATTTTAATCAAATGAGTTTATGGGAAAATAGCCTATTATTTAGTAACTAATGTGAAATGAAATGTTTATTTATGGTAGAATATAGCCTAAGGAATTGTTCTGTAATTTTCTAGCCTTTGTCAAAAATGTATATGCACGCAGAGTGGCCATCTCTTGATTCTATCCAAGAGACAGCTCTGATGTCTGGAGTTGTATCATTCATCTAAATTTAAATCTAAAACCTCACAACAATTTAATAGTCATAAATGATTATTCAACTTACATATGAAGAAGCCAATTCCCACAAATGTTAATTGACTTCCTGAAGGCAATATAATTAATCATCGTCCAAGCTAGACTTTGATTCAGGTACTGACTTCAGATTCATTCCTATTTTGGCTGTGTAGGGTTTTCATAGAGAAACAGTTTTAATCTTCTAAGATATCTATTTGATTGAAAATGTACAGAAAGAAAAAAATAAAATCCT